>JAJHUR010118525.1:0-18692 GCA_027495735.1 Lutjanus campechanus
AAGAAATACTAAACAATCAAGTTCAAATTAACAAAAAAATTCTGTCAACAAACTGCTTTCATGGCAATAAAATACATAACAAAAAAGCTTAAAAGGTATTTGTATTAAAGTATTAATGCAAGAATTTTTTTTGTTTGTCACCAAAACAATCATTTAGACTAATCAGCCTTTAATAAACACAACACGTTTCAGTGAACATGATAAAATATTAAGACAAAATAGAATGAAAAAACAATTTACACCTGTTCATAGATTTATTTACTGCTGAGGAAGGATAAGAAGATTGGAATTAGGGGCACATATTAACTTATGGCTGTGCCAGAGAGAGAGAGTGTTCCTTATCAAAATAAATGTTCTTTGCCCAAATAAAGGTATCCTTAAAAGGGAAAAGGTGTTTACCAAATTGAAACACAAATGCCAAGAATTTAATACAGTCTCAGACCAGGAATTAAACTTTGATTTATCATCCACATCAACCATGTAAGACCACATTTCGAGCCAATATTTAATTGAGCCACTGCACCGTTCAGGTCTGCTTCTCTGCTGTAAATCAGTTGGGGACCGTGTGAAAGTTATCTGGGGAAAAGAAAGGGGTCAGAAAAGTCAGACACTTATGTATTTCACCTCTTTGCTGCAAATGGGAAATCAATTTTTTTTTTGTGATCTTCTTCTCATCCTAAATGTATATTTTATTTCATTTTTACATTCAATATGTATTGTTGAATAAATACATACATACATATATACATAAATACATCAATAAATAGTCAATTGGCTTTTTTGATCGTTGTCAAGTCCGTCTGCAGCCCCTAAGCTATCATTTATTAAGCAGCTACAGAAAGTGGCTTGAACCTTCACATTTTTGTGCCTGCAATTGAAATATTATTTTGAAATACTGAAACCAGTCTGCCTGACTAAAGGATGTGATGTTTTTCTTGAGCCTTGAAAAAAGTAAATATGCACATTTCATGGTCATTGCACAAAGAAATGACAACCTTTCATTTCATATTTTAGCAACCTGTCTGTGTTGTCTCCGAAAACTCTGGTCAAATGTATTGTTTTACCTAGTCCTTTGTCCATCCCTCATCTGTCTAATTACTGATACCATACTGTAATTTTATAACAAAATTATTGTACTATAGAAATGTATGTGTGAACATTAGTGCTACCTGGAAACAATGGCTTTGTTTGAAATTTTTGCTATTTTTTGTCTGATTTCTCTTATCCATTTGAGGGCAAATTATTGCTTTTCTGTTTTTTCTTTTTTTTAAGTCAATGCAGGCCTTGTTTTTTTTTTTTTTTAAATAAAATATTTTTTTCAGTGATCCTCCTCAGCCAAATAATTTTTGTACAGTCCCTTAAGGGGACCAATAGTATGTGATCAAGTGCAAAGAATGTATTATCAAACACTTGTTCTGTCAAATTTTCATACATTTCCTTTGGTTCTAGCAGCAGCTGATCATTCTCAAACACTCAGTGGGTCATTTATGCCACTGTTGTTATTAATAATAATAATAATAATAATAATAATAATAATAATAATTGTTACATCTCTTACATTGTACATCGTGTAAGTTCTCCTCTGTTTATCCCACGGGAGGTTTACTGCAGTCCCTGTGGAGTCTGTTGCTCGCTCCTTGGATTCATCTGGGGAAGCATGTCAATTTATTTACATAGCTCAATATAACAAATCACAAATTTGCCTCAAGGGGCCTCACAATCTGTACAGCATCCTCATGAGCCCTTTGCACCTAATACATCTGTCTAACCATTTCTGCTATAAATGGTCCAATCTCCTTTGATCTGAGTGTTTTTAACTGAAATATACATGTAAAATAGATGCAGCCTGCATCTATAAAGTGCAGCCTGGAGCTATTTTTGTCTATTTCATGGCTCTAGTATTATCCAGCTACTGAAAGCTAAATGCCAATAAGAGAAGGATGCTGCAAACACCTGTCACCACTCAGAGTGAAGTAATGGAAATTGTGGAGTGTTATAAAGCTCATAAAGAACTGATGATATGAAGAGGCAGAGTTCAAGACGGGGCAGAGGCGCATGTTTCTCTTGAGGCTCAGGTGTTTCACAAAATTCAACATACTACATGTTCTATTAGCTACCGGCGGTCAGTGCACTTTTCTTTGCAGTACTGTGCTCGAGAGGAAGCGCTGGGATGCAGGCGGGATGACCGAGCTGTTGACACAGGCGGCTCAGCTGCACACCCTGGAGGCAACAGTAAGGCAGGGGATAAAGGCTAAATGAAATTTCCAATTGAACAGCACACAATATGTCTCTGGTGAGCTGATACACCTTCAAATATGCTGCATTATATCAGCGTCTAACCATATATCATTCAGTTTATTTTGTTGTAGTGCAGCTGTGTACCATTTCTCTTTTTTTCACCTTGAAAATTGACTCAGTATCCCCCAAAGGCCACTAAAGTTTCATCTAATAACTGTGCTGGAGCTGCGAAGAAGTTATTCAGGTTTTTCATGACGTGGAAAAATTATTTGTACATTTTGTTGAGAAGGTAAGTAATTCAATTTGAATGTATCAGTGATTTCAGTGCAATCTACTGTCATGCTCCTTATGTTGTCACCAAATGTAATATCACGGTCATGTGAGGGAAACTTGATTACTGCTGTGATCCACAGCATACAAATGGATATGTGTAGGTTATATACATGCATGTTACGTGATCATTAGACACAGTATTTGTGTATTTGCATTTATTTAATTTTTGGTGTTCCCCTTGAGCTCGACAGCACAATCCCTTGCCAAAACACACATTTAGCATTTTGGACAGTGCAGGTAGAATATGGTTGGCTGGTCTGCACCAAGGCTGTCCAGCTAAAGGTGATGATTTCCCTGTAACCCTGCAACTTATTACTTTTACTTTAAAAAAAATACAGTATATATCTTGCTGCATTTTTTCCACTTGCTTAGCTTAAAGGGATAGTTCATATTATTTGAAATGGTCTCACAATAACATAAACACATGAACTAACACTGACTGATTGAGGCAGCTGTAAACCAGCAACTCCAGGTGTTTAGCGAGGTTAAATTACTGATTTTATCGAAGGTGTCCGGTGGCTTTGGAGAGAGCGACTGTGACTATAGATAAGTACCTCATACAACCCCACTTCTGAACTATCCCTTTAATACACATGTCAAATCAAAATTGTTTCCAGTCTCATACAATCTTGGTCTCCCCTCTGACTGTGTTTCAGCTCCTTTTTTAGCTCCATACGAATGCCAGCCTAGAGTTTCTGTCATAATTGGGAGTGTTCAAAATCAGCATGTGCTTGGTGACCAGTGTTTGTTTGCTCTCGAAGCTTGAAGCTGTGGAATTCAAGTATGAAAAGAATAAGAAAGGCAGTACATAAGACAGTTATTTTTCACCAAGATATCTGAGTATGTGATGGTACGCTATTATGTTATTATGCAAATAATGGATCAAACTCCACTCTGAAGTTTTGGGGGTACTGAAAACATTTCCCCATCCCCATGAGGACAGGACATTATGAACAAACTGATGAGCAGAGCAAGCTCTTGGACTCATACATTATTTGGCAGAGCCATCTTGTTTTCTTGGGGTATGTCTTTTATGAAGTTTTCTCTGAAGTTTTTTTTTTAATGGTTTCTATGGTGAAACCATGAAAATGAAACCCACCATTTTCTGTGGTTTATGTCCATCTGATGAGAGATCTAAATGTCTGCACTGCCTCCTCTTTTTCAGATGAAGATGTTACACAGTCAGTTGCTGTACCTCATTAAAAACCTCTAAATATAACTGTGGACTGTAGACCGAATCACTCCAGATCCTGCAGATCGATTGCCTTGTATTTTGGATGTTTTTGTGCTCCAACTTGGCTGACGGAGATTTCTTTACCCTTAACAATAAAGAGGTCTTTAAGTTGTTAATTCATTGGTTCATGGGATGAATCTTTGGTGAAACTATTTAAAAGGGCTTGTGCAGTCTCTGAGACTGACAGTGGTCAGTTTGATGACAAGGGAAACAGCACTGAGGTGGTTTTCTTGCTGGGTTTGTCTCCTGGCACCCACGGCCTGAGTCAGCCAATTAGGAGGCTAGATTCATGGCTAACTGAGCTAACAAGCTAACATCAGCTACAGTTCAGTAGAGTAGATAGCTGTTGGCCTACTTTAACAGAGAGTAAATTAGCTAACTTTATCTGTCCATCAGGTAATTCTGTGAATCAATTTGGTACTGTACTCTGTCGTCTAACAGGCCTTATAATATTTAATGACATCTTTATGTTAAACCCAAATAGTATCACTGTAGTTAAGGTCAAGAGACTTATTAATGACACTGTTACAAAAGCATTTGACAGTGTAGCTAAACAGTTTGATTGTGTGAAGCTGTTATGACAGACATGGCAAACAATGTCATGTCATGACACGTGTCATGAACATGAAGAGTCTTTGAATGTTTATGACTGTTGTCATTCAGTCAGTTATGTCATTTTTAATGCAAAGTTAACAGTGTTTGAGATGTCTTTGTCATGACAACTCGACACTATTCAACTTAATAAACTGTTTAGTTTTATGTCATGACATTTAACTGTCATATGTGGTTGGTTTTGACACTGGCCATCATAAGATCATTATAAGTGTATCATAAATATTTTTCTCGTGAAGTAAAGACATCTCAAACAATGTCAGCTTTGCCTTAAAAATGACATACTGTAATTGACCAAATGACACTTAATGATAACAGTCATAAACATTCATGAAGACTCCGTGTTCAGGTGTCAAGACATGGTTATGACAGTGTCATGACAGTCATATGCACACCCCTTCAGATAAAGTTTTACCAAATCTTCTTCTTCATTCTTTTTTCTTTACTATTCAAACCCATTTATTAATGTGATTTTGCAGAGATTATTGTTTTAGATTATTCTGTAATTGCATTTCGTGTATGTAACTTCATCCCTAAAATGTCTTCAATAAAAATGACATTTAATGTCATATATTCAGATGGAGGCCTGCAGATGGTGCAAAAACACCTACAATGATTAAAAAAAACACCATTAATACAGCCAATCAACGGCAAAACTGCAGAGCAGTAATTTGTTGCTTTCTGCTCAGGGGATATAAGGATAACCAGGCAGGCAAAGGTATGTTTGTTATGTGAGTATGTGTATGTGTAGGTAAGAGTGTGCAATCATCTGTGTATGTGCGTGTGTGAGTTTGGGTGAGTGTGACTGTGTTCTGCTGGCTCGATGCACAACGTACACACACACACACACACACATATGCACACACACATGCACACGCACACAGTCAGAACCATTACTAATCTGTAAATAGATCTGTATTGCTGTGATCTATCTGCCGAACAAGATCCTCCTCGCTTTGCCTGGTTTTCCCTTCTTCTTCCGTCTTCGTCTCCCTCGTCTGTCTCACTGTCTGTAACTCTGTTGTTTGCGCGATTGGATGAATGAGCAACAATCTCTGCATCTCTCTTTCCCTCTGCTGACTCTTGTCTTTCAGTTTCTCTGACTCACTGTCTCTCAGATTCCTCTTTCAGCTTGTTGTTCTGTCTCTGTCACTTATGCGTTTAACTCAACTGAATTCTTCCTGACAGTCGTGACTGTCAAATAAGTCGTGCCCAAACATATAGTAAATATTTCTCATCAGTGCATTAGGCCATTAAATATCTGTTTAGCTTTTTTGCGTTCAGCCTAAATAATCAGAGGACTGAATGAGAACAGACGAGGAGCACACCCTCTTCTCTACTTTTTTTCTCTCTTGTTTCCTGTGGTTGTGTCTTTCATTATAAGTGTAACAGGATAAACAGCAAAACGTGGAGGAACAGTAACATAAGCAGGGGAGTCGTAGAGCCAGCAAAGTGACTCAATAATGTCTGTTATACAGCAATATCCTCCAGAAGTTACCATTGTAATCTTATACCAGTTAGCAAAATTTGGCCAAAGTTCAGGGAATGTTTGGTTTTGATTCTGAGGACATTGATTGAACATCCCTGTATGATGTTCCGCTGATACTGAAGTGGCAAGTTTTTCTGACATAAAACCAACATTATTGTGACATTCCCAGCACATTCGGGTTAGTTGAATGTTTGTGGAAGGAGGGTTTCCGTTTTAATGTTACCCAGATGTTAAAATGAAAACATTATTACATTTCCAGAATGTCCTGGAAAGGTTGGTTGGATGGCTACTAAAGTATTTCCCCTTTTTTGCTTCCTAAATGTTAAAGCAGCATTAATGTTTCGTTATTAGAACAATCTTGGAAGGTTAGATGAAGATTCCAGAAAGTTTACTTATACATTTCCTCTTAACAATCCCACAAAGTAACATTGGTAAGTTTGCCTTCTATAAAAAACAAACAAACGAACGAACAAACAAAAAACAAAGAAAAAGGTTACGGTTATGTTTCCAGAATGTGAGGGTTACCAAAAAGAAACTTGTAAGGAAAGTTCTTGGAATGTCATGTATTATCTGAGAATAAGTGTGTTGAATGTTTTTATTGCTTATTTTGCTTGTCACAGGGAGAACGTGCTGTTTCTTCCTTCAAAGTTGATTAGTCTTGTTTTAAGAACGTCTCACGTAGCATTTAGCTTTGCAATCACATTTATTTTACACATAGCTCCCATTAAATGTGTGCCCACATAGGATTGCATGCTTTGTGTGAAAATTCTCATTACCCTCGGTATTCTTTTATTTGAAAACTGCATTTCCAGTTGTGCTATTTCAGATAGATTTAAGGATAATGTGCTCTTCAAAGGGGGAGAAAATTCATCAAACCCTTCTTTCAGATGATGTTCAAAATGAGTAATTCGGCTATATCAGAGCCTTTTTATTTTGTTATTTGGAAATTGGGCATTTTGCAGACTAACCCCAAAAAACAAAGGCCAGCCCTCCACATGAAATTAGAGTCATACTGGACGATTCTACAACAGATTTATAGTCAATGTCACTGCTTAGTGTATGCAGCAAAGTGTGTGTGTTTATGTAGCATGACAATAAAAGTAAAGGTGTGGGAGTCTGGGAGACTTTCCAGGTCCAATTTCTACTTGGTAGAGAGTCTCTAATCAATAGACCTTTTTTTAAAAACTGCAGCAATATTGATATGAAATAGTGAAGTAAAAACAGGTGTTACCAGTGATCTAAATAAGGTCCTATTGCATTTAATGTCGCACAACCTTTCCAGTGAGCCACTCTGACTCTGTTTGACCTGAATGGGATGGAACCTTAATTAGTATCAGTGTTTATCTCACTATTTTAATGTCAGTATGGCTGCAGTGAAAAAAGTCTGCTATTTTCGTTCCCCTCACAAATGTTGGCATTGAATGTTGAAAAATGTCATCACTAAATGCGGCGGCCCAGAGGAGAATTTTGTTTCTCACAATTGTCTTTTCTTTGTCTGATGAGAAATAAAAGATATTCTTATTTTGAGCGTACTGAAGTCTCATCTGTTTCTCCTAAACCCCCCTTTAGGAGAAAAAAGGAACAAAAGAAAAGAAAAGGAGAAGACCTTTTCTTGAGCTCACAGTTGTCTCAGAGGTTTCTCCTTGACAACCGTACGGAGCAACAAGACTTTAATCTGACCACTGAGACAAATTTAAGATCTCATTTAAGACAACTTAGCTTTCTTTTATGTCTCACTGTTATCTCAAGAGCTGATTGTTTGTTACAAAATAAATAAAAAAACATTTTAACTTTTTTTTTCTTTAGCTGAGCTCAAATCAGTCTTGGGCTGAGATGAGACAAAGGCTATTTCTCATAAGCCAAAGGCAAAGTATGAGAAAATGGTCGAAGATTCATCTTGGTCTTAAATTGAGCTCATTTATGTTGAGGAGGCACAGGCTGGACAAAGAAGACATCTTATTATAAACGTTTCCTTTCCCCTGGGGGTTCCCAAACAGGGGAGATATGACTAATGTGGGGAAATAAACAAACAAGAGTTTGTTGATCCTAACATGCTGACCTTTATTTCACTAAAATTAATCTTGAATTTTTAATTAGTTTCTTCCTCAATTATTGCAGGCAATTAATAATAAAGTCAGAAAAAGTTTAGGAACCACTGTAATCTGAGACCTCCAACTATCAGTGTTCTTGTTTGACCAATAAGATTACAGAAACAGTAAAACAGTCGTCTCCTTGGGCAGGAAGCAAACTATCCATCTCACACTACCTCCCACACACTTGTCACTCAACCTGATGGGCTGTCTACACTGCAAAAGGTGCCTAGCCTGAGGCTAAGCTAACTGGCTCCCCTCCAGGGTGACGATTAAAAAACAAACAAACAAACAAAAAAAAGGAGGCTTTTCATATGAGCATATGTACTGACTTCAATTGATAAATAATACATCCCTTGTAACATCAAAGAATCTCATGCTGTTACTGTACAAGTAAGCTAATTTGTAGGTTTAACTCCTGAAAAGTTGAAACTTCAAAATAAGTCATAAAACCAGAACTCTGAGTCGAACTCTGTGGTTAAATTGGAGAAGGCAGGAACAACCTCTTGTAGAATTAGTGCAGACCTGGTTTTCTGGGTCCTAATCAACATCTTTTCATCAAAGAGTCCGGAACGCTACTTTGATGTTGCCAACAACTCGGAAAATGAAAAGCCTGGTTTGGTTCTGATTAGAGGACCCTCCCTCTGAAATCATGCAATCGCAGGGCCTTGTTTGTTGATGTTATTTGGCCATGTTGACGGCCTTGATGAGCGGACAGGACAACAATATTTGCATTCACCTTGAGCTCTGAGCTAAATACCACTGGCTTTCTCTGCGTGCCAGACTTTGTTGTAGAAGAGGGCTAGTTTTCAATACTGAAGCTGTCCCACTGTGTTATTGGCAACTCCTCATTTCTGTCCCGCCTTTGTCCATCTAACGTTCTAAGTGTGTAGCTGGTATTATGGTTAAGAGCGACAGTAAGAGTCAGCGAGCAGGATTCAGTGTCTTGTTCAAGGACGTGGCGGATAACTCCTCGAGAGGATGGCTGTTGTGGGAGATCGAAACATTGACTTTGCAATAATGACTATTACATCTACAACCACGGACAACCTCCATCTCACCTTTCTTTTTTGTCAGCTCTCTCTGTGTCTCATTCTCTTGTTTTATCTGTTCCTGTAAAAGGATGAGACAGAAAAGAGGCGGACAGAGACAAACTTCACCTGTTGTCTGGCTCTGTACTTTTCTAAAATTTTATGGGGCCTTGACTGAAAGGAAAAACTCTTAAGCTAAATGAAAAAAGTAAACTACATCATCAACCTTAACAGCTCTTGAAAAGTTCAGGACTTTGGAAACTTAAGTTACAGAGAGGGATAAACACACAAAAGGGCGGCTGCAGTTTTTTGTTGTGCACCGCAGCCTCTCCAGCACTTGCAGTTTGTTTGCAGGGTGGATTTCATTAAAATTAGTTAGTAACATCTGGGATTTTAACCACAACTTCATTTATTTTCTGCTCTATTGTTCTCTTAAAAAAAAGGTCTAAGTACAGTAGTGTGTGAAAGCGTTTTAATTAAAATATGGGACTACCACTGTGGAGACTCACCTCCCATCTGGAGACAAAAAGTCTCCATCTCCATCTCCAACCATTAACGTTTAGGTTTAAGACTTTTTATGTGGATGTCCAGTCAGTGTTGATGGTAAATGTAGTCAACCTGGCGACCAGACAAATCTGCTGTCTGACCCTTCTTCCATTCAGACTAAATTCCACCAGCCTCAGATCACATCAGGCCAATCGCCACCATTCATTTAATATGGGGCGGGTTCTATACAATGATTGACAGAGGTGCATCACTGGTGCAGATGGAACAGTCACATGTCAGTCGTTCCACTGTTCTGATTGGTCGTAGGTCTATCCAGTCGTGTCTCGGGCTCACGAACCTCAGATCAAACTGATCAAATATGACTCCAGATTCGGTTTCTACATTGCCTATTTCTTACCTAAAATGTTTCCAGAGATATATTTTGGTGTACCGTTTGGCTCTAAAACAAGAAGGATTGTAATCAGGCAGCTGCCATTAAGTGCAATGTTTGAAAACTGACCAATCACTGCTATGTTACACGTTTGATTGGTTTGATTGGTTTGATTGGTTCTTGGTCTTTCCAATTGCATCCAGATTTTTGTCCTTCATGTGTTGATAACGCCCCTTCAAAACAGAAAATGAACTGAGAGGCTTGTGTAGAAATGCTAGGCTAAAGCATAGTCAATTGAAGTAATAAATTCCTCAGTAAGCTGAAGTCTCCTGCTTGCTTCACTGTGCTGACAGGGCTCACATACAGTGTATACCAGGATCTAAATAAATGTGACGTCTTTCAAAGCATGTGTGGCTTGTATTCAAGGCAGCTATTTCATTATTTTTAGCCTGACATGGTTTTCAGTATCATTAACCTTTTGTGCATCAAGTAAAATCCATATTATAGCTAAATATCTGACTGTCTGACGTGAAATTAAATTGAATGAAGTTAAAGATTATCCAATTAGGGGTCATATGAACACACCACGCAAAGATGAGATACGTAAATTAAGCCTATTAAGAAAGGCTATAATTGGAAACAAGGCTATGATTTAATACCTATTTGATATAAGCTGTGTTTCTCCTATACAATGATCAAATTCTTGAGATGAAACACAGCTGCTTCTCTGAATGGAAAAGTGACTGGGCTGCTGAGAGTGCCAATTCATACAAAATACCATGGTTAGAAAAATGGCAATGATGATAAAGGATGTACTGTAAATATTCTTTAGAAAATATGAGCACTGTACAACAAATGATCTAGTCTACAGTATCTAACCTGTGCAGAATCACTTAATATTCAGTAAATATGCTAGAAATTATGATTATTCAGTAAATTTAACAGAAAACACACCAGAAAACTTGATTGCAGTTCTTTTTCATACTTTTCATACAAGAATAAATACATTTATAAAGGTGGCTTTCTATCTAAATATGGAGGACGTGAATGGAACAGGCCAGCCGTTTGACATCAGGTGATTTCATCTCAGCATGTGGGGAACTTCTGTGGCTCAACACTGAATCAGAGCCTTGTTGTGTGAGCTCAGCGTTCATGTTCTCTTACAAGATACGTGCCCCGTCACTTCAAACCCTCTGGCACTGCCTCCCTGACAGCTACAAAACAACCAGCATGTATCTTTTTTTTTTTTTTTTAAATCGTTGCCGAGAATGAGGCCACAGTGAATCAAAGTGCAATAGAAGTACATGACTGTTTGTACAGTAAATTAACAGATCCAAACTCTTGTCAAATAGAAAAAGAAGGCACTTGGTATGAGATCAGCGTAAACTGATGAAATTCCTTTGAGCTCAAAAGCAGCAACATCCCAAATAGAGAATTAATCACTAACAAGTATATAGAAATACATTTTGCTCTAATTCAGAGTACACATTTCACTTGAAACACTTTTAAATTTAGTTTACTGTTGCAAATGTATTCTTAGCTGTCACATCATGTTAATCAGCTTATATCAGCTCAGCGAGTCAGTTTCTGACCTTGAAAATCATTTTAGTTCAGTAAATGAAAGCAGGCAGTGCATAATTCAATTCACTGATTCAGAACTGGTCACCCAACAGATCAACATAAGGCTGTTTTTTTCTCCATACTGCAAAATTACTCTTAATTATCCTTTATCTAAACATAATAATGGATGCTGAAACAAAAATGTTTTTACTTCAAGGTCCAGTGTATAAGATTTATGAGGATTTATTGGCCAAATGAGGAAAAAATGGAAAATATTATTCATAAGTATGTTTTCATTAGTGTTTAATCATCTGAAAATAAGAATTGTTGTGTTGTTTAACTGTTCTATAATTTGGCATTTTGGGAAATACACCTTTTTGCTTTGCCAAAAGTTTGCATTTGTTTAATGCATGAATGTCAGGTCTTTGTGCCAAGCTATGCTAATTGGCAGCTAGCCATAGCTTAATTTTTTACCAAACAGACATGCCAGTGGTATTGATGCTGCATATTACTACTCGATATCTTTGTGGAATTGACCAAAATAACCCAGTACCAAGTAGTACTGAAACGTTTCCAGTCATACAATACCAATAACAATATAATTTTGCATCAAAATCTTGAAAAAAGATTATTATTTGTATGTTTTTCTCACAGCAATCAGTGTGCAGTGAGCGTTCTTCATTTGTTGCAATGTGTGAGTGTGTGAAAATGTGTAAGTATGGCTATACTACACGCCCGTGGCCTCTGATAGAAAATAATTCAGTAACACTTCCATAGAAATGGAAAAAAAAAGTAACCTGTTGGTTCATTTACAGGGTACTGGTACTGATACAGGTATTGTAATTTTATATTGATATAGATATTGATCTTCTCACCTAGCTTCTTGTAAAGAAAGCAAATATGCATATTTCTTTAAATGTTGTATTCCTGTAACATTTTTCAAAGTAGGCAGAAAACAAAAAAAAGAATGGGTAGCGAGTTACTTTTGCATTGCGTTGGTGTGTGAATCACTACTTAGTTTTTTTTTTCTTTTTTCAGGGAAACAAAAGCCATTTAAACTGTCTCGGTGGTATTTTCATTGTGAAAACATTTGTCCTCTGTAACTATGGAAACTAATCTACCAGCATGTATGGGCTGTCTTCAAATGCTACTATATAAACTCCCTATCCTACTCGATTATATTCTGAGCTGAAAACAAATCTTCTTTTGGATAACGTCCATGGTGGTTTGTGCATTCCAAAATTCATCAGTCACTTCCATTATTCTTGCAGCCAAACTAATTTTGTGCTTTAAGTGAACCTCCATATGCTGGTTTGGATACCTTCCAAAGTGGCCGGTAGAAGTAGACGAAGCTTAACAACCTCAGTCAAAATTTACTAGCATTTATTGGTTGTTGGCTCATATTACTTTCCCACACTGATTGTGTGCTATGTACCTTATGTGGGATGAAGTTGGAAAGAATACGAAAACAGACACTTACTTCATACAGCAGCATTATGCAAACTAAAAACCTGCCAACAATATCCTGCCATCTCTTTTTGAGAGTGTTTTGTTCTATTTCTTGTCCTATCTGTCTTGATTTGTCTCCTCGTCTTACCTGCATTTATAATCCTTTGTTCTCTGCAAAGAACTTTGTGACAAGCCTGTTTATGAAAAGGGCTTTATAAATAAATTTGCCTGACACCAATGTCTCCAGAATAATTTAGTAACCCATTTAAATCAGCTAGTGACCTAACTGGAGGATGCTGCACCAGTTTTTGAGGAATGCCGAGGCTGAGATGTTCAGTTCTGGCTTGAAGCAAAACAATTCTCACTCTGGCAGCAGCAGCAGAAGCCTTAGGGTCAGTTAAGTTCACTTAAGTTCACGACACAGTTTGGCTTCATTTGGGGAATTTCATCACAAATCATCATGATAGAACATGCAACACATAGACATACACTCTTAGAAATAAAAGTGCTAATTAGAACAATAGATTCTGTGGCCTTTAATAAACCTTTAATATAGGTTCCACATGGAACCCTTTCAGAGGCTTCTAAGTGGGCCCATTTCCACCAACATGGAACCGGCCCCATTAAAGTTCAAGCACCTAATTTTGAACCATTTGGAACATTTCCACCAAAAAGAAACTGGTTTCTTTTTTCTTTTCTTTTTTTAGCTCCCAACTGGAACCAAAAAATAGTGCAATGCTGTCTATTGATGTCTTCCTTGATTACAGTGGTTCCACTCAAAAGTGGTGGAAATGCGGCTGGTTCACTAGATAGCAACAAGATTCCAGGAATTTTGAATGGAACTAGTTAAAGAACAAGACCTCATTTGGTGGAAAGGCACCAGAACCAACATATAGAGTTATACCCCCTATGAGAGGTTCCACAAAGACTCCTTCTATGGTGCAATGGTTCCACCGAAGACCTGGTCTCTGCCCTTTTCCATCAAATTAGATCTAGTTCTTGAAGCGGATATTTGGGGGCTCTATCCAGAGCCTTGCCACTTTACAAAGATGCTAACAAGAACCCACCCAGGGGATTTACCAAGAACCATTTTTTATTTCAATTGTTTCATCTAGAAGCCACCCAGGGGGTTCTACTGAGAATCTTTTTATATTCCAAGGGTTTCACACAGAACCTACCCATGGGGATCTAAAAATAAGAAATTACAAGGGTTTTTCTGCTTTCTAAGGATGCTAACAAGAACCCACCCAAGGGGTTTATCAAAATCCCTTTATATTTCAGGGGTTCCACGTAGAACGCGCCCACTAGAATACACTGGGAACCTTTTTATATTCCAATAGTTTCATGTAGAATCTGCCAAGTTTTTTTTAACCAAGAACCTTTTTTATATTCCAAGGTTATCATGTAGAAGCCAGCCACAGGGATCTGCATGATAACCATCCAGAACCCTCTATGCATCCATAGTGCTAACAAGAACCCAACCAGAGGGTTCTACCAAGAACCATTTCATATTTCAAGGTTTTCTGGGGGTTCTACGAAGAACCATATTGCATTCTACAGATAAGGAAAAAACTAATCGAATCCTAAAGGCTGTATATTGTGTGTGTTACTCTTTTTTAAACTCTTTGTTCTGTGGATGAAAAGGCTTCTTAATGGAACCTTTGTCTTACAAAAAACGCTTGACAAACCCTTTCTTCAAAAATGGGTTCTTCAGAAACAAATGGTTTTGGGTAGAACCCCAGCCCTTCAGGAAGAGTGATACCTCTTATTCCCTATTTTTCTTTAAACATTCTCTGCTTTAGATTCAGAAATCAGACCATTCTACTGATCACCCCAATCAATACTCTTCTTACTATAATTCTATTAATCTTTTACTTGCAAAAACCTGTAACTGCATCAACTGTCATTTTTAGTTTTTCAAACTACGCATGATCACTGTGTGCTGGAAAACTTTGGGGCCCGACGTACAAGTCTGTTTAAGATGGCGATCTGGGTTTGATTTAGTTTAGATTGCTCCATCCCTCTATCAGAGCTTCACCACAAATCAACATGACAGAAGGCAGAATAGACAGATGAACTGAATAAATAAAAGGAGGATTGGGTAGAGGAGAGAGGGGGGAATTAATAAAAGAGGAGCTGTGTTATTGGGAGTGTCAGGCTGAGAGCGACTCAGCCTGGGGAGCCTCCCAAATCACTTTGCTTGGAAGATGATAAGACAATTCATCCGATCATCTTGGCTTTGTTTGTGTGTATGTGTGTGTTTGTGTGTGTGCGTGTGTGTGTGTGTGTGTGTCATGCATAGATGATTGTGTGTAGCATTGCTCACTTGTTTCCACATGTTTTATTATTGCGTGTGTATGCATGTACCTAAATGCCTAAATGTAATGCATAAATTATGTTTGTGTGTGGGAGAGAGAGATGACAGTTGAGTTTGTAATTGACCTTAAAAAGGTCCACCTAAAAAAAATCAATATCAGTTTAAGTGTACCCTATATTGAGAATATTTTCTGCCCTGTACTTTTCCATCAGACAGCCTTTTTCTATGAGAAACTGCCTTTATATAAGCCAAATATTGCACAGGAGTTGCTGGTCTATCGCTGTCTCGATCCGTAAGTCTGGGTTTTGTTTTTGTTTTTTTGTTATTGTGTGATTTTGATGAATCTGAACTATTCTAAAACACATTAGTCACATAATAAAGCAAACTAACTAACCGATATAGAGGCAGTGGTAGACCAGCAACTCCCATGTTCAGCGAGGTAAAATGACTGATTTTGCACTTTGAGTCTGGATGGTTTGCAGCGAGCGATATTTGGCTGACATAACAGCATTTTATCATCGAAATAACACAAAACCAAAAACAATTTCTAGCTGGCTGTGCTTCGTTCAACCTTAAATGCACACAACATTAAGACCAACCAAACTCCACAGGCAAAATCAGTCATTTTTCTTGACAGAATACAGGAGTAGCTGGTGTACTGGTGCCTCGATCTTTACTGTGAGATTGTGTGACTTAGCTGAATCTGAACAATCCTTTTAAAACACCAAAGTCACACAATAACACAAAAAACAGACTGAAGCAGTGGTAGACCATCGATTCCCATGTTCTCCGAGGTGAAATGACTGATTTCACCCACGTATTTTTGGTTTGCTTGGAGAGAATGATGTTTGGCTTGTAAACAGTGGTCTTCCATCGTAAAAAGGCAGTCTGATGGTATAGTGTGAAAAATTCTAGCGTACACTTAAACTGATGTTAATTTTTTAAGGTTGACCAACATGCTTCGCTGCTGACTCTGTCCACAGCAGTACATTGCTCAGCTTCTCTGCTGGTACTCCTGTCTGCTTCTCCTAACTGGGGGCAGCTCAACCACTATCTACTGTGGGTAAAATACTATCGACAAGTACCACAACATCACATCAAATAATCTGAACTATTCCTTTAACTCTGTTCACACTTTTCACAGATGTTATCACCTGAAATGAACTCTGTTTTTGTGTATGTGTTTGCCTCTGTGTGTGTTCTCCTTCGATGTGAGTGCCCTGATTCTCCATGAAAGCCTGTTTCTATTGTTCATGTATGCGTGACCACACAGCCTACTTACTGTAATGGGAGGAAAACATTTGTCTCTCAGCATGTGCATGTGGTCTTTTCCACAGATGTGTGTCTGTGTGCATTTCTGTGTGTGCGTGCCATACAGATTAGCTTCTGATCCCTTCGTAAACCAGAAATCAATAGGTCTCAGTCTGTATTCAGACGGTTAGACAGACAGTTCTGCTTCAAAACATCCAAACATCACCTCTACTCCACATTCAGAGCACACAAATGTCTTTCTGACATCTATGAAAGACAGAGACAGAGAGGAAGAGAGAGGCGAGAGGGGGGCAGAAAAAAGGAGGAGAAAAAAAGAGCAGGAGGGAACAGGTCTATTTTTGACATCGGTAAAAGATGTGGAGCAACGCACAAAGACAGACAGGCGGACGGAGAGTGATGGCGCAGGAGACATCGGCTCTGTTTCCCTCATTGGATAATAGAAACAGAGAGAGAAAGAGAAAGAGAAAGGGGAGGGAAAAGCTGAGACATATGGAGCAGTTTTTGACATCTACAAAGACAAAGAGAAGCTTTTTAAGCTATAACCTCTTTTGACAAAGACAAAGAGAGGAAGAGACAGAGGGGTCAGACTAAAGACAACTGAACAATAACACAAAACCGAAAACAATTTCTAGTTTTCCGTGCTCAGTCTTGAACGCACACTACATTAAGGCTTTGACATACCACAATTTGATCCCTTTCACATAAGCCTTTACTTTTACTTTACTTTAGATTTCAGTACAGTGAAATTCATCTGAACAAATTCATAGGTAGAAAAATGTGCTTGAGGCTGTGTAGTGATTACTTGCCAGGCTAGCTGGTGAACTACTTTACTACAGCAGCTGGTGAGCTGATGGCTACTATGCCATGGACATGCAAACAGTCACATTAGCTCCATTTGTTCTCACAAACCTTGAGCGGAGTGCTTATTGCTTACATGTTTCCTGTAAAACAGGCAGATAAGGAGGGACTTGTTGTGGACATTGATTGGCATTTACAGTAGACAACAGTGCCGGGTGTTAAGCCCCCGTGCCATAAAGCCATAACAGGCCATGGATGTCGGGATGAGGGTGGTTCTACTGGCTGACTCTTCCTGACTGAAAGCTCCAACACGGTCAGACTGGGACCAAAACAGCTTCCAAGACAAGTCTGACAGCAGGAAAAAGGCTACAGCACAGATGTGGTTTTCTTGCTGGGTTTGACTCCACCCACCCAGTGCTGAGTCACAGATAACTGAGCTAACAACAGGTTGTGGTTAGCAAATTTACTTTAGCAACAAGTAAAGCTATCTTTCCATCAGGAAACTGTGTAAATGACCTCAATACTTTATTCACTGTTGGTCCTAGAGGTTGTGTTCGTCCCAGTGACCGGTCATGTTCACTGCTGTGTCTGGTTTAGTTGCTGGCTAATGGCAGGTAACAGTTAGCTACTTTAGCAAGTAAGCTAAAGCCATCTATCCAAAGGAAAAGCTCTAAAATTACATAACAGAGAGTTGAAGCTGCTGAAGGACGTCAGAGCAGCACTCAAAATTAAGGATGTCCTGTTGTCCTGGACAAGATAGCATCTGGAACACAAAGCTACTATGTGTGGGACTAGGGCAACAAGGAAACTTATTACGAATGAAATTATATTAACACTAAACTTATCAGAAAAATTAACCCTTGACCTGACAGAAACCAGCTTTGGGGAAAATTTATTTGAAGTGTATGTTGAGATTTTAGTTTGGCCCTTGTCCATTTTGCTAACATGGAGGGTGCAGGGTTTATGACCTATACTGCAGCCAGCCACCAGGGGGCGATAAAGATGTTTTGGCTTCATTTTTAGAGAGTTGTCATGTTGTCCTTTATGTATAGTCAGTGGTAGTCAGACATGTCTGTAATAGTAACAGCAGCACAGAGAGGACTGAGTGTTGCAAAAGTGTTTAGACAACCAGGATCACAACTTGTAATTTGAAAAAATGACTTTGGAACAGAGCGTTTGTGAGTTTTATGGATATGGATGAAACCAAGGTATGATGACGCAGTAGTTTGCAGTTTTTCATGGGAGATGTCACTTTTTGTGCTTATAGAGTAAACATTAAATTTAAGATTAAGAAATTTTCAGTTTATAATAGCAAGTACTCAAATGGATGCTGATTTGTTTATCTGAGAGGAGCTCTTCATCTTATGTTCTCATAGAGGGATATTTTGAAAA
>JAJHUR010118526.1:0-34696 GCA_027495735.1 Lutjanus campechanus
AGTCCAAGATTTTTTTTTTTTTTTTTTTTTTAAAGATGATAATAGCACATTTTTAAACCCATGTTATCAGTAGGTATTGTTCGTTTTAGATTTTGAAGGCTTTTAATGCATTTTTAAATTGTTTGAAATTGTGAAATCTGGCATAGAGCAAGTTTAGAAATGAAAAAAAAATTAAAGCAAAATGATAAATAAATTAGAGTGTCAGTAGTAGGACATAATTTGTCCCAGTTCTCAAGAATGAGTGTCAACCAACGGCCCAAAATTCTTCATTTACTATAATACATGACAAAGAAAAGCTGGAACCTGCAGATATTTGACATTTTGGCTGGAGAAATGACTGAAATGATTATTACTATTATTATTATCAAAATAGTTACAAATTAATTATCCCCTGCTTAACGGTGAAATTATAGGCAACACCTCTAGACAACTCAGGAGAGATAACGAAAATTTTTACATGGCTTGGCAAGCTGTTGTTTGACGCCATGTATCCAGAAGCATGGTGGACAAAAGTAAATGTTTGGTTGCTAATTTTATTAATTCACATATTGCCTTTCTTTTTTTTTTTTTTTGCTCATGTGTAATTTGTAATATGGTATTTGTAATATAAAGCTTCAAACTGTTTCAGCATATTTGAAGAGCAACATGACTCTTCACTGGGCCGCAAGTCTCAGCAACCCATCACCCAGAGGCTACAACAACAACACACCTACTAGGGTTGGACGTTGTGCTAAAATTTTCCGATCGGCCACCATCAGGCCAGCAACCGACAATCGAGTCAAGTCAAGTCAAAGTTTATTATAGCACGATATTACAAATCATGTCTCAAAGGGCTGCACAATAAACACACAAAAAGTACAAAAATGCATTAGATAAACAACATACAAAAATATATCAAATGAATGTAAATTGCATAAACAACATGTAGTATCTGACAGTAATGAACAGAATTAAAGACATACCAAGATAGGAAATCACATAAATTTACACTGCTTATCCACTATGTATCTTACAGAATACATATACATTATAACCAGCTCACAGTATTTGTTGACTCACCATAGTTCAGTGTTTAGGGCAGAATAAATGAGTTTGAAAGCTGTTAAAGATGTGTTTTTAGTTTAGAATGAGTCGACTGAGCTAGCCTCCCCGATTTGAGTAGGAAGACCCACAATCGCTGGTATATCTGCGCACGTGTGTGGGTGACCTGACTGCTAAGTCATGTTCGCTAAGTCCAATAAGTAAACAAAATGAACTCACAAAATGTCAAGAAAGGAAGTATTCTTGCACTTAATTTCCTCACAATCATTCACAAAATCAAATTCTCCACAACCGTCTTGGTTCGTCTTTCCACTCTTCCAACAATCCCCAACTCTGTTATACTTGAAATAACTCCATAAATCAGAGTTAGATGTGAAAACAGTCTGGCAGTTAAGCCGAGTGTGTCGTGTCGTGAAGCGGCGCCTATCACTTGTGCAGACCATGAAACCAGCAAAATAAAATGACAGCAGTAAAGCAAAGGTGATCTGGCTGCCTCAACAGTTCTATAGCAGGGGGCTCTAATCCATTCATCTCTCTCACTTAGCACAGATTGTGTGTGTGTATGTGTTTCTCATGTCCATGTGTACATGCGTGTAAACCTCATGCTTCTTACCTGTGTGACTCCTGGCTGCTCTGTGTGTGTCTCAGGCTCTGCAGTGTGTGAGCAGCACTGACTCCCTGTTGTCTGTCCGCCCTGCTGTCAGACTTTATATGAAGTCATTAGTGTGTATGTGGTTTCTTTAGAGTTGCGAGTCGATTTGTCATCATGGCTGACCTCACATTTGTAGTGACAGCTTTTCAAATAACTGATAACTCTGGACCTGGTCTTTGGACTTAGTCTTGAGTTTGGATCTTAGCCCAGAGAGACAGATTGCTGGCTGAAATGGCCAAATGTTGCCGTCCCTCTCTGTCCATTTCTTCCTCTGCGTTCTCTTCTCCTTGCCTGATTTTTTGGTATTTCATACCGAGGTGGAGACTCTTTGTGATGACATTACAAATAAACACATTTGTCTGAAAAATACGTCCATTCCGTATCAGATTTTCACTCCTCAGAAAGTCGGAAATTAGAACCATATGCCTTTTTTTTTCTTTCTCTCTTCCTCTCATGCCTGACATTTCTTTGGTCTTACTCTGTGTTGTCGTTCTCAGTCAGACTGTTTGAGCGGGTAGAGCCTCAGCGTGCTGGGAGAAAACATTTTTGACTGTTTCAGGCGGGCTGCCTCTCAGCTGAGACATGGCTCCGGCCTGAAAGAGTGAGATGAAAGAGTGCGCTATAGGTGACTGTAGATGATGATACCTTAGATGCATGTAATAGCTACTTTTTGTTCCTTTTGTTCAACGAAAGAGGGGTTTTGATGGAAAACGTATTTGCATTTGTTCAAACAATGCTATCATTCTGTATTGGTATTCAAACTTTTCAATACGTTTCAATACTAGGACTATACATTTTCAAAGGAGCCCTAAATTTAACATCTTAAAACAAAACAAAACACACACTCAAAAAACCCAGAACAAAAACCCTGACCCTAAAAAAAACAAAAGCCACTTCCACAGGATTACAATTCAGGATGATGTTAGTGGTTGGGTCGGTAGCTAGGGTTTGACCACATCCTTGCCAAGTAATTCTCAAATATAATATAATTAGTGTTTCTACTAAAGATAATTCTGGTCTCATGACTTGAATTCAATCACAGATCTGATGACTGAAACATGACTTGCTAAAATCTAAAAACTCAACGTTGACTTAACCACCAGTGACTTGTAACTTCACTTGGACATTAACCTTTCAACTTGGATGAATCAATATCCTCCCTGTGCCCACAGATTGAAAATAACGTCAGAGGAAAGTAAGTCATGAATCCACTAGGCTTATCTTTTTCCTTACAATGGATATGCTTGTACCTGGCAGTGCAGACAAAGTGGACTTGACTTGGCACTTGTTGATCTTGAGTTGGAACTCCTTTTGGGACTTACCTGTTTTGACTTGAGAGTTAACTTGGGTCAAGACTTGAGACTTCCTTGTAACTTGCAGCACAAAGACTTTGAGCCACCGGGAGCTTGTCTATGGTCCTAGGGTCCAATGTACTCAAGGTTGTATGTTCCCAAGGTCTTACATTTCCAGGGTTCTGTGTTTCTAGGGTCCTGAGGTCCTATGTTGCCAGGGTTGTTCTACTAGGGTCTAAGTTACTAAGGTCCTATGTTGCTAGGGTCCTATGTTTTCAGGGTCATTCATTCCCAGAGTTCTGTGTACCTGGGGTCCTACTGTATGTTACCAGGGCGCTATGTTACTAGGGTCATTTGTTCACAGAGTCCTTTGTTCCCAAGGTCCTATGTTGCCAGGATCCTTTGTTCCCAAGGTCCTTTCTTCCCAGGGTCCTATGTTACCAGGGTCCTAAGCTCCAAAAGTCCTTTGTTCCCAGGGCCATTTGTTCTCACAGTCCTTTATTTGCAGGCTCTTAAGTTCCCAAGATCCTATGTCCCGAGGGTCTTATGTTCCCAAGGGTGCTGTGTTCCTAGGGTCCTATGTTCCCAGGTTCATTTATTACCATGGTGCTGTGTTCTAGGGGCATTTGGTCGCAAGGCCCTTTGTTCCCAGGCTCCTAAGCTCCCAAGGTCCCATGTTCTCAGGGTCATATGTTACCAGGCTCCTAAGCTCCCAAGGTCCTATGTTTCCAGGATCATTTGTTCACACTGTCTTTCTTTCGCAGGCTCCTAGGTTCCCAAGATCCTATGTTCCTAATTTCTTATGTTCTCAGGGCCCTATATTCTATGCCAACCCCTTACCCATAACCTACAAAGAATCAGTTCCACAGTCCCTTTGGAAGCTGGAAGAATTAAAGCACTCGTGTTGCTTTATTGCTCCCAAATTAATTAGTTTCATGGACCTTTTTTTCACAGCAGGAAAAGCACAGGTGTGACTAATAACGTTAATAATGGCTCTGTTCCGGCAGTTACTGCAGTACAGTGTAATGCAGCAATTAACTGTGTTACTAATGTTTGCAATAGAAAAGATCAATTATAGTTTACATGCACACTTCACACCACATTCTGATTTAATTCTTTGTAATATTTCTTATCAATCATTGGTAGTTCATTTCATAACTCTCAGTATAGCCTTGAAAAGACATTATCAGACAACCTCTATCTACAAGGTCAAGGGGATTTTAGAGTAGAAACGCCCAGTCTCAGTTGTCTGCTCTCTGATCTCTGGACCAGTATTGACCTCAGTAATACTTGCAATATTTCAACAGCTCCACTTAGGCCTGACAGCAATATTAATTCACCATGTTAGTATGGCCAACACGACTGAGCTCTTAAAGTCTGACTTTCACCTCTGCCTGAGAGGGAGAAATGAGTGTGCGCTCAGGTGGAAATGAGAAAAGAAAAAACAAAATGAACAAAGTGAGAGTGGTGTACTCTGACATACAGTCAATCAAAATAAAATCAAATCATTTTAACTGTATTTGTATGAAGCAGTATTGTCATTACATAGCTTACTTTAGCAATAGACATTAGCTTTTCAGTGAATATCTTAATGTGAATGCATGGCCAAACTAATATGTTCTGGGAAAAGTGCACTGCTAATGTCAGTCTGCTGTAGACTCCTGCACAGGGTCTGGTAACCAGGGTAACCGATGGATGACTCACAAAAAAGTTGTGTAAAAACATTTATTTATATTAGTTCATGGGTGTTGGCATGAGTTAAAATGATAATATAACACATATAATACAATATCTTTTTCCCCTGGAGAAATCAGAAATGATTGTGCAGTATTTTTACTATTTATATTCACAAATAAAGTAATGTCAAGTCTAAACAGGTGGCAGGATTTTATTGTC
Source organism: Lutjanus campechanus (assembly GCA_027495735.1). NCBI lineage: Eukaryota > Metazoa > Chordata > Actinopteri > Lutjaniformes > Lutjanidae > Lutjanus > Lutjanus campechanus. The sequence continues at coordinate 4,882 of JAJHUR010118526.1, forward strand.
ATGGGGCATATGTTAACAGTTCCAAGTGGGTGCCGTTTTGACTTACAGATTATTGTGGGGCAGTTCTCAACCTGTACAAACTAGATAGCTAATTAGCTAGTTAGCTATAGAACACTGAACAGCTCTAAAACCTGCCTGCAAATGACAACATTAACTGGTTTAGATGCTAAATGTGGCTCTTATTCTTCAACACCACTGTTAACAAATCTCTGTTTGGTCTTATACTGTGAGCTACATTTTTTCTGTTTCTCAGTGCCCTTGCTGGGTCAGCTGTCAATAAAACATGAACATGGGCCCACCCACCCAAAGACTTAGAAGCTACCGCAAGCAGCTCAATGTTTGGGTCACAAACTCTCATCATGACCCATCATTCACATACAGCCAAGTCCCCCGAACAAGTAGTGGATGTTCACCATAATAACAGTGTTGCACAGGTTTGTACCCCCTCACTGTTTCTGACCTGGACCCCTCCTCTGTGGCCTCTTTCTGGTCTTGAACCTGATTTCCGACAAGTTGACGTCAAGATCCAATCCACCTAATGCAGGAGGCCACAGCTGAAGAACCTCCTGCTGACAATAGGTAATGAAAGATGCGCCTGGTTCACTCTCGATTTGTGGGAACGTGTAATGGCAAAAAAATCCTATGGATGGATTTTTTCTTTAACCCCTTCTCTTGTTCTAGGTCACTGATGCTTAGAATTTATTGCTAAAATCAATATAATGTGAAAACAAAATGCAGTTGCTTAGAGTCTCTCTCCAGACAATTATTACCCAAAGCCACAGAAGGCAAACCCAAGTGTGACTGTTAAGTGCTGCCTTAATCACGTCCTAACAGTTTGATCATGCTGATGATCATGAATCAAAAGGCCTTAAAAACATCAAAAGCATATAAAAATGTGAGTCCCAGTTTCCTGTAGGGGGGTTGGTGCCAAAAATGCATGTAGCAGATTCATAAAGTCTGAGGGATATGCACAAATTTTTGCTCAAGTTGAACCACTTTAGCTGCGTTTCTACCACAGAAATTTTCCCCAGGGACTAGGAACCTTTGCATTTCCATTGCAGGGACCAGGGTCAAAATCAAGTTCCAGGAACATTATATTATCCACCAAAAAGTCCCTGCTTAGGGGTAGTACTTTGCAAAAGTACAAAAAATTTGGGGGTAGGGCTTGCAGCATTAAACATTTCATTGGCTGAGTACACAGCATTTATTTAATTTTCATGGGTCAGTAGATTGCGGGAGAAACACAGACGACAGGAACCTTTTATTTCCTTGAAAAGTAGTTCCTGTGACAAAAATTTCTGGTTACTTTGGGTGGAAACATGGCTTTTTAACTTACACAAACACATCTTCATGTCAGTTCTCATCACCCTGGGCAAATTTGTTCCTAATCACGTCTTTCCATCGTGTTTTGCACTGAATCCCCAAAAAGTCCCTGCTTAGGTGGCAGTTTTTTCCACAAGAACAAAAACTGTAGAGGTAGGGCTTACAGGAAACATTCGATTGGTTGAGTGCTCAGTATTTTATTTCAGCTACCATGTTTAAAACATGGAGGTCCAGAAGAGAGCATGCGAGAGATGGACGACGACAAAGTATCTTTTTCATACATCGGTGGACTGATTTGCCAAGTTTTTGCAGGTCAGACAACAGGCAGACAACAACAGGCAGAAGGAAACTTTTTGTTCCTTGAAAACTGGGACTAAAGTTACTGGGTGCTTTTGAACTTGCACAGACACGTCTTCATGTCAATTTGCGCTTCCTGGGCAAATTTGTGCCTAATCATATTGTCCCATTGTGTTTTCCACTGACCTTGTTTGCAGTTGTGCTGCCTCTAAAGCTGACTTTGCATTCTGTTTGAGCACAGTTAGTCTTTTGGTATTTACTGTGGAACCACCCTCTGGTCAGTTAATTACATTTACTCCAAAGAATCAAAAACAGGTGTTGGACCTCAACTTTTATCCAACTTACAATTTCTTAACAATGAGTATTACAACCTCACAGAGCCGCTGTGTGCTTGTAGACTCGTGTCCCTGTAGCTTTTCCTTGTAGAGCAGTGAATAACAGACTGAGAACGGATGAGGTTTTTGGTGAGGTATAGGTGTGATTCTCCCTCAGAGGATTGCCCTTCATTAGCCTGCTGTAGTAACACCTCATACCTCCATCCTCTAGGACTTTAAATGAATACAGCTGCAGTAATCCTTGAAGCATCTGAAGCAGGAGAACTTCGTCTGCCAGGAATGTGTCTCTGTTCTGGCCTGACATGGGTGGAAACAGTCTGTCGCATACAATGGCAGAGGGGATTTAGGAAACTGAATGTGGATCCAGACTGGATTCCTCCTGTTAGATTGAGTATTTGCATGCAGTGACAAAGGTCTGGGCTCGGTTGGAAAAAAAATCAAAGCATTACAAAAATGTGTTAATGTGTGTTTAATTATGTTCAGGATAAGCCCAAGGTTATAATCTCGGATGTCAATAAGCCAATAAAACTGGTGGGTTTATGACACCAGCATTTCTGCCAGCAGTTGTGTCACAACAGAGGCAGCACAGGAAACTGTACAAGATGCATGTGAAATAATCTGTGTCAAGTTACGGCGCTGATATCTCCGATGGGGATGTGGTGCGTGGGTGTATACTTCTGTCAAGCCTTTTTAACATGCATCTCACACCACTATTGTTGATGAGTTCCCATTTCAGTCTCTGCCTCCTTCAGAACATGCAGCCTATGCGTGTGGCCTTCAGAGGATTCACCACCGTTTGTTTCGGCAGTGATGGTATTGTACATTTTCAGGGGGCGTATCCTGATACATGGCACATTTAAACTAGAGATGCACTGATCGACCAGCAAGAGACCGGAACTGGCAGGTTTTCAGTATGACCGGCCAGTCAGTGACACATGCTCCGCACGATGGTCACGCCATTCGTGCAGCGACACGGACAGTAACGTCACAGCCAAAACGGTGCTAGTCACAGACAGACAGACCGTCTGCTAGGAGACGGAGCAGCTGAGCAAACTGTTGCACCGTGTCAGTCTCTGGATTGTTTACATCTGCTTCAACAAGATCATGTGAAATCATGTTTCCCACGAGATCTCGTGAGATCGTGCTCCCTCTGGCACATAATCTTAATATAATGATATGACAAGGCCTGGCTGTAACCTAGAGCATTTTTGGAGAAAATGTAAAAGTTATATAGTCAGTGTTTTATTTTGAACATCCAGTTTTGTTTTCCATTAAAATAAAGTTTAAAAAAAATAATAATTGTGTATTCTGTCAATTATAGCTTTTTGATAGACTGAAAATCTGACTTGGCCAAAATCGGAATTGGCAGGTCAGACCCTTAAAAAATCAGAATTGGCCAAGAAAATTGCAGTCAGTGCATCTCTAATTTAAACAATCTGATGTTTATTACTTAAAGCGATATTCCACTTTGTGAGATTAACCCACACAGTATATACTCACCACCATGTCGATGTGATGGTGGATGAAAATCTTCAATTTCCAAAACAGTCCTGGAGTTTTAGGAGAAACAGGGTAGCAGCCTCATCCAGTACAATGTGGTGTAATCCAAGTGTCCGCAAGCCGCGACATTAAAAATTAACCGCAAAAGACGCCATTTTCGCCATGTTTTTAGCAGAAATATCAGCTGTTGCACGTAGCCGAAAATGGCGTCTTTTGTGGTTAATTTTTAATGTCGCGGGCGGCTTGTGGACACTTGGATTACACCACACAAGCAGGATGGAGACATTTTGTGTTTGTTTTGTGTGCTATTTTTAACGTTTTATCCGTGGTCACCGTTCACTGTCATTGTACTGGGTGAGGCTGCAACCCTGTTTCTCCTAAAACTCCAGGACTGTTTTGGAAATTGAAGATTTTCATCCACCATCACATCGACATGGTGGTGAGTATATACTGCGTGGGTTAATCTCGCAAAGTGGAATATTGCTTTAAGTTGGGGAGAAGGCCTTTAAGCAAACCTTGCCACAGTGTCTGGCTGCACTTAACAGTTGCACTTTGGTTTGTACATCGTCCATGCTTCAAACAAGAAACAACAATGATGTCTGCACCTGGTTTCAAGTATTTGCACCTTGCCGTAGCTTTTTGATTGGGGCACTTTAACTCAGACAGTTGCATGCTGATGAGGTTTCACTGAATGTTTCATTACGTGGGTTACCAGCATGCAAACGAGTGTGGGAAACTGTGTGGTGGGGCAGCATTGCTGCACTGACTTTGGTCAGTTTGAAGGTATAAAAAGTCTGTCACTCTTCTGATTGTGCCCAAAGGTACAGGTGGGTTTGGCCTGTTGTACTTGACCCCAACACCTAGCTGTGACGCACTGTACTACACAGGTGTGGGACAACATGCATCTACCACTAGATGAAAACTCGAGCAGGATTATTATCCTGGATGCAGTTGCTCATCAGTGGAGGTTTGTTGCTGTTTGCGTGTATTGATTTGTATTCAGTGTGTGTGGATGTAAGAACACAGTGTCTGTACCCTTGATGGTGTTTAGACTGCAGGTGTGTTTCAGTCTGACCTTTTTTTGACTTTCGTGTGTTCAGGATAAACAGTCTTGCAGCTCTGTTTGGGTGGGACTCTTGATGAGTGCTGTAGGTGTAGCCCTCATCGAGCCAGCGTGCTCTAATCCAGGCACAACACACCACGGCCACGCCCAGAGCTGTGCTGCTGCCTGGGTCATACTGCGTGTTAATTAATCTTTCTTTTGTACTATAAACAGGGAAAATTAGATTTTCATGCTACAGATTACCACCGAACATTCATTTATTACGATTTATTCCTGTAGCCAAGAAAGATCAAATCAAAAGCAAAAACTAAGCTACGACTTGAATATGTGACTAATATATCAATTTTGTATGATCCGGCACGGTCCGGTCCACAGTTCATCTGCATGTCCACAGGTATAAGCCTGTGACATCGATGATTTCTTCGTTAGTTGTTTCCTGTCTTATTTTGTAGTTCTCGTCTTCTCAGATGTGTCTTGCCTTTACTTCCTGTCTCTGTTCTTTTCTCACCTTTTTAAATTACAATTTGTTTCACCTGTGCCTGATTAGTTTCTTGTCTATTTAGTCCTTGTGTTTCTCTGTTTCTGTGTCAGTTTTGGTGTCGCCCTTTTGTGACATCCCCAGTGTTTCGGACTTCTGTTTCATTTTTGGACTTTAAATTTTCGTAGGGCTTTTTGTGTTCCACTCTTGCCCTCTTTGGATTTGTTCCTTTTTGGATTCATCTTTGTTTTCAACCTGCCAGTCTTGTGCGTACGTCTTGAACATTCTTTTGTAATTAAATTCCTTTGAGCTGCAACTCTTCCCCCACATTTTGGGATTCATCATCTTGTTTAGTTTGACACATTATGACACAAAGTGACTTTGACAAGGCAAGGCCGCAGTTCACTAAGGGTTTCCTACCAAAACGTCATTTATGTAACAGTGATTTGTAACGGTTTTGAAAAGGATTGTCCTCCAAAACAACATAGGTTTCAATTTTCAAAGCAAAGAGAACAAATGTAATTTGTTTCATCTGTACTGGACTTGTTGTTCCTGTTGTATCCACTTAGTTATTTACTGATAACAAACAGCAACATCGACTGTGTTCACCAGCTCAGCTCTCACTTTGTCTGCTGTTCGGTGCTGTGCAGCTACAGTCGGGTGTTTGGAGCTTTTTCACTGAAAACAGCTGCTGTTGCTTTAAATGAGGTTAGTGAGAGCTGTTAGACTCAACCAAACCAGTAAAGCTGTGGGCTGTAAAACCAAACCAATAAAGTGAAAGAAGATATAAAGCTCTGTAGAGCTGATGGGAACCATTTATTATAGTTGTCTGTGGGTTTATCACTATTAGCGAGCACTTTTAAAAGGTGCAATATGTAAGATTATTAGTAAAACAACAGAATGATCAACAGAATGTGAATAATTAACAGTTTTGATGTTTATTTATTTATTGTCAGGGGCAATGCAAGAAACACAGTAGCAGGTTACAGTAACAAGATACAGATGTGTTGCATGTAGGGTTTCTAACAAGACTAATTTGCAATCCATGGGTTGACCAAACAACAACAATTGTTCTACTTACATTATGTCAAAGACATCTATGTATTTTGTTCAGGGGTACTCAAATTACTGTAATTAAGTTACTTTTTCGGTACTCATACTTCTCATACTAAGTCTTCATTTCACAATGTAATCTACTTAGTTACGTTTAAAGAAATGCACAGTTTGAATTAATATCCAAACCTTCATCTGCATTTTTGTAGCCAGTATGATGATCTGATCGCAAACGGGCCAAAGAAAACCAGGGGCACGTTCAGTCTGAAAAAGTTGTGAACCGTTTTGCTTTTCCATTTCCACAAAATGGTACACAACAGTGTACATCAGGCTTTGACATACGTTTTCTCTTATGTGGTGGGTGTGCCGCAGGTGTTATCCAGTCAGCAGCAACATAAATACATACACCGCCGTATTAAAAAGGCGTTGCAGCGCAGTGCGCTTGCGTACACAACAGGGTGTCCGGCACACCACCGTTTCTGTTAAAATATACATTTTGCTACGTTTTGTCAGGGCTGAGTAACGCCCAGAACATACAGACAAAAAAACAACAAAACAAAAAAAAAATTTGATAATGCATTTAAAAAAAAGTAACTGTGATACTCTTGAGTAGTTTTTGAGAAGAAGACTTTGTACTTTTACTGCAACAGCTCTGTAACTTTGGTGCAGATTTTCAGTACTCAGGCAATCACTGATGTGTGTTACAGAGCCATCCACTGAAGTTAGCATGCTAACAAGCTAGCTTTGGCCCGTCCTGTCTCGATATACCACTTCATACCTCAAGAGGCGAAAATCCAATATTATAGCTCACTCCCAACCCAAATGAAAAATAATAAACTAGCAAAATGTCTAAAAAGGAAATATTTATACACTTATTTTCCTTATTAATCAGAAAAATGCAACCATACACCTTTTGAAATAAAGTTACTCTTTTATCGAACCAAGACTAGCTCAATTGCTTTGTTAACTCATTGTAAAACACGCTTCAAACTTAATAAAACTCACCAAAACCATGCTGGTTAGTCTTTCCACTGTTTCAACAATCACCGACTTTGGTTTAGTCAAACTAAACCCTGAATTCGCAGAGTTAGAGGTGAAAATAATCTGAGCAAACTAGCTAGCGGTGGCTACTTTCAGCAGTAGTTGGCTGTTACTCCGGTGATATGCTGCACCTTATTTATTTGGAGTATGAAGTTGGCGGGTGGCCAAAATCTTTCAATTCTTATATCTTTGCAGACAGATTTAAGTTATAGTCACTGATACTGACCATTCTCATCTCTGCCTCAAAATTTAATGATTTGGAGTCGTGTTTAGCATGCAGCGCTGACGTCCTTACCTTCAGAGCCGCTCTGTTTTGGTATTTTCCATGTGGACAAGGTTATTTTCCCAGTCTGACTGGGCTGTGAAGATGGAAATAATGATGGTGGCGTTTCTGGTAAAGTGTTGCCACTGTGGTAGAAGTTTGGAGGAAGTCATTAAAGTGCCAGAGCTGGCAGACAGGGCAGTGAGTCAAGAATGTGGAAAGCAGGGGAATTACACCACAGTTAGTTTACCACCGACTTGTTGAAGACAGGCGGATAGAGAAAAGGTCAGTCAATGGGAAACACTTTCCACTTTCTTTTCCGTTATTTTCCCTGAAGATGTGGAGGCCTTTCATCCACTGGAGAACCGCAGCAGTGTGTGGTCATGGGGGGAGCTGTGTGTTAAAAGGTAGATTTTAAGTCCCTCCTGTGAAACGTGCCACAAGTAATCCAGCAGCAGGCTCGTAAAACAAGAAGCGCTGAGGGACACATATCCCATCATGCCACTCAAGCTTTAATTGGTACTCAGTGTGACCTGTGGGTGACTCCCTTGAAAATCCATCTTGAAACACGTTAGAGCTCCCCGTCCAGGAGGATGAGACCCAGATATGGGGCCCAATTTAGTCTTTTTTCCTCATTTTTCAAAAAGTCTTTTATGATTTCTAGGCTTCTAATTATAATGACTCTGCTATTTTCTCCTCTCCTTCTTTATTTAAAAACCTTCACCATGAATTAACACAATAATATGTCCACAAAAACAACCTTGAACCCGAGGAGGGTACAATCTAAATGCATTGCTGCTGCTGAGACAACACAGACCTACGTCACAGCCCTCAGCTACACATTAATCTGCATAAAATTGAAAATTAATCTTCCAGTCATGCATCAGGCGTTGATTTGTGAGAACAAACATTTACAAAATAAACTAGAAGGACACTCTGAGAGGACAGATTTCCCCCAGGCCCAATAGTCTGCAGTAAATCAGTAAACACCATGTCTGCTTGCTTTGAAACTGCAGTGAGTGAAGGCAATCTAAAAAAAAACGGATTCAGTCAGGCTGGGTATATGATGTCATAAACCTCATTGGGGTGGGGTGGTTGGGGTGTGTGCGGAGAGGGCAGGGAATATTTGCATATTTATGAACCCTTGAATACTAAATGTTGCTGTTACTGTACTTAAGTAGAGTTTTCCGCTATCTGTACTCCTGTACTCTCCTTACTTTTACTCCCTACATTTTCAAAACAGGCTCATCTTATGTTACATTTTTATTTTGTGTCATCAACATCAAGACTGATTTCAACCTAAATGGACAAAACAAGATGTAAAAGACGTAACAAGACTTAAAACAACATAAAAGACGTAACAAGACAAAAAAGACATAACTAGATAAAAATGACCTAACGACGAAGAACAACATAAACAACGTAACAAGACGAAAAATAATAAAAACAACACAACAGGACAGAAAATAACATAAAAGACGTAACTAGCCAAACGAGACGTAACAATGTGAAAAACAACCTAAAGGATGTAACAAGACGAAAAACAACGTAAAAGACAAAACAAAAAAAGACGTAACAAGATGAAACAGGCAGAGAGGGAGACTTATGGAGAAAAAGATTAGTTAGCTTTGCACAGAAACGGCTGGTAGAAATGTCCTTCAGAGGACAACTTTTTACTTTTAGAGTTCGAGTACATTTTAGAGCCTGAACTTTTTCACCTTTACAAGTCCATTAAAGCTGCGTGACGGAGTCAAAAAGTTCGTTTCAGACACCGGGTGAAAGAAAACATACAGACAGACAAGTAGTTTGGTTTTCTGTCTGCGGAAGCCTACAATGGAGGTGATGGGGAGCGTTAAAAAAAGGTTCCGATATATCCATCACACCACTAACAAGAAAAATTTCTCTCCAGATTTCCCCGTTGAGGCCTGAATGTGCGGTGCCGTTGTACTGGATTGCCTGATGTTGTAAGCTGCTCATGTTATTTACTTTCTGCGGCTTCTTTCTTTCTGTTCCTCTGATCCTCTCCTGTCAAACAAATTGTGCGTTCTGTTTGCTCCTCCACAGCTTTATTTTTAGTCTCGCAACGCTGCCGTCGCTTCCGTGATGACTAAAGGAATGATAATGCTCTCGTCTGTCTGCAGTGTTTGTGCAGACCGGAACTTCATCACATCAGATGTGTGTCGACAGAATGGCTACTGTTTACCTATTTTTCCTCTTCTGTTCTCTTGTTTGGATACACAGAGACAACAGACGCAGTTTTACAAGAGCAATGACTATAGGAACAAAGAAAATAGAAATAAAATTTCTTCAAGTAAAGAAAGGCTTACTGAATGAAATGCCCTGTTCACATTTATCATGATCAGCAGCTTCAGTGTAAGCATGGTGGCCAGATTGGGTGTTTTTCTGCCTAACTGACCCTTTGCCAAGCCCCACCTCCAAACAGCCAATGTCCAATCATAGCCTAGCAACCGTAACTAGGGCACTGCAGGTCTGTCAAGCTTTGTATGTCTCTACATGTTGAAGGTTGTGCAGGAGCCTCTGAGAAGAGCAGTTCTCTGTCTCATGAGTCTGGATGGTGGCGTCTTTTTTTATAGTTTCTCAAAAACATGAAACACAAGAGCACACGTGTGTGGGACGGATTAAACTCTTACTAGCTGCAGTAACTTTACCTCCAGCCAAACTTGTTAGATACCACTGCATCTGTATTTGTTCTGTGGGGGTTTGAGGAGGAGGATGTGGGCTGATGCAGAATCAAAGTGGGCCGACGACGATGCATCTCACTCTGGCTCGCTGTCTCAGGCATAAACCGGGTTAGCTTAGCTCTTATCCTGGCTGTCTTCTGATCTGGCTGAGTTACTGTCTCAAGGTCCGCTGCACTAATCGAGTCCCGGTTCTTCCTTGTCCCACATTAATGAGTATACCTCTGTCATCTATCATGTAGATTTACCTGCCATATTTCACCATCCGACCAATGTTTGCTGAGATGTAAGCTAGCTTTACCCTCAGTCTTTTAGCATTAACTTTATATCTTGTATGCAGATGTTGGGTAACTTAACATTTACACTTTCACAGGGTTCTTGTTGTTAAAATGTCAGCTGGACTCAAGGAGTTAGCATTAGCTTACATTAGTCAACGACACTTATGAAATCATCATTTTAGCTGACAAAGCCCACGGTTGTCAGCTAGAAATTTGAGTCTCTTTTTGTTTACGTCTCTAAGGAATCTCAGACCTCGTGTTTCAACATGTTAAATCTGCCACCGTTCTCACCGTAAACTGCATAAATTCAGTGCGAGAATGGAAAGTTTGACAGGCGTAGCAACAGTAACTAAGGAGGGCGGGGCTTTGCCAAGGGTCGGTTTGGCTGATTTGGGTGGCATTGCGCAGGTTAAAGTGGGCTTTGGCATTTTGAAAATACATAAAAACTGAACAAAACGTATTCATAAGTTGTATTCACACATCCAGTCACTCGGCACACCTTATTCAGCACAGTTTAACTTCTTATCTGCGTTCTAGCCCACTTGTGCACACTTAAATTGCTGTTTCAATATTACGTCATATTGACAAATCATTATGAACCACAATGTTATTGCTACTGTTTATTAATTGATTTGTATTGTTTATTCTAGATGATACTTCAGCCATTTTTTTCTTCAATATTGTCCAATTTTGAGCAGTTATCAGGCTGGAAAACATCAAACCAATCTGGCAGCACTGTGTGTCAGAGTATTGGTTTTACTGTGGAGCTTTTAAAGCCCATATGGGTCCCGTGCTGTGGTTTACAGTTGCCACTACACTCGGATCAATATGACGGATCGTCTTGATGTTACCCTAATGTCCTCTTCAGCTTTCCCACTCAGTATATGCATGTCGATATGAATGAAGCTCCTGAATGGTTGGCGCAGCGTCAGATGAGACTCAGCAGAGCGGTGTCACACTGTGACTGCTGTAACATTTACAAGAAATGTAAGAAAAGACACTTAAGACTGTTGCAGCTGAAAACCTTGTATCTCCAACATATCATTCACAGCAGTGATGGAGTAGTTACAGCGTCCTCCTCCTCCATCAGTGTTGGAAGGTCACAGATTCGTTGCCTCTCGCTGTATCAGCTTCCACACCTCTAGTGCGGAGTAAGATATCCAGCAGCCTTTGCTTTTTATATCTGCAAGAGACGTCTTCTCCCTGGAGGAAGGTGTCCTTGTTTTTGCCTCGTCAAATAGAAAAAAAAGCTAAATTCTAAAAATACAGCCAGTGTGACAGTAGCTTCTTGTTTCTCTTCTCTTTGTGGTTTGTAGTAGTTGAGACGTGACTCTGCATCACTGACAGGTGACAGAGTTCAGGTCAGGGGTCAACTATGTTTGTCTAAGAGCCAGAATTCTTAGAAGCAGTTTACCTTTTACACCGCTTACCACCTCAGAAAATATTCAGCTCTTTACTATTATGACTGATGTTAGAATACTGTAGTCCAGACCTGCCCTGTTCAACTACAGACAGTTCACGCAGGAGGCAGGTTTATTTTGGCTTACTTTTTTCAGTCACACTGTCTTCACAGTACAGTTTAGCTCGTAACTAATCATGGATGACAAAACTTACTTTAAATTATTTTATTTTCATTTTTAAAATTTTAGGAGATTCCTCAGTGCACCACTAGAGGGAGCTTGAGAACCACCAGTGGTCCACATACTAGCCCAACACTTTGAGAACCTTGGCTCTGTATCATTGTGAGCAGACTGCTTAAAAAAACTGTGATTTCAGAAAGATTATTGATTATCAGGAAATATGAATCAACTTCGACCACTTTTGATTTGTCTATATGCAGTTGCACCATTAGTGTACATGTGTCACCTGTAATTACTGGTCATAACAGCAGCTGAATTTAACACTGCAGGTCACAGAATTCTGGGCAAAACAAAACAAACTACTGTGTTTTTAATGAAGAAAGCAATTATTGACCTTTTTCCATCGTTCTGCGAGCAACTGTGATCTGACTTTGTCCTGCACTCGACATGAGTCTGTGAACAGCAAAAGTGAAAGGAGTCGGTTACTTTGCCAACGGTCTGTTCACACAACATGCTTGAGCAGCTTGTGTGCGTGGTGTTACCTGCTGGTTTTTATTTCGGGCGCCCACACTAACAGGTTAAAGCAGCCACACATACAGCGTGAGGCTGCAGCCACGCTTCATTTAGAGATACGGGGTCTCGCCTGTTTTTTTTCTGCGTGACATGCGCGGTTCTCAGCAGAAATACACAGTGAAAATAACCTGTTGACATTCATGTAAATTATATCAGCAATATGACACCTCTCACTACAGTTTAATGTCTATATCTGTAGGATATGTCACAGACATGAAAAAATCTGGTGCAGGGCTTTACTTGTTCTTTCTCTTTTCCCTTCCTCCCTCCCTCCTTCTCTCTCTCAACAAGGTGGGAAATCACTGATAGCCTTGTGTTTACACCTATTTTTTTCTCTTTAAAACTCAAAAACTCAGTGTCAAAAGAAGAATTTGAAGGTGTGCAGCCTGTCGCCTGCAGCTCTTAATCCAACAGCTCACTGTGGCTGCTCCTGACTGCTCCATTACTTCCTGATATATTTGAAACTGATCCCCTGTCAACAAATCCCGAAAACAACTGCTGTCTCTGTTTATAGACACACTTTTGAATAGAATAGAATAGAATAGAATAGACTGCAATTATTGTCATTGTACAGCTGTGCAACTAAATTTAGTGCGTCCCTGAGTGGTACATACAATAAAAAAGACACAAAAACAAACACATTCATCAGATCAGCACACACATATGCACTGCAAATGTAACTACACAATAAATAAGCATAAAAAAATCTCCTAATACGTATATTAATGTGAACAATGATGAACAATAGAGGTAAAGCTAAGCGTAGCAAGAAACACATTTCACTTCCTGTGACTATTTCATAATAAAAGTCAACTTGTGTTTCATCATGAGTTCATAATACAGTAAATATATAAATATTGTAGCTGGCCCATCCTGTGGGCTGGATGGCCAGGTGTGGTCCGCAGGCCGTCTTTTGAAGATCCCTGGTTTAGATAGTGAGTAGAATCTCATGATTTAATAACAAAGTAGTCAGTTGAACAACTTCTGAGGGCCAATCATCTGCCAATTTAGGAGAAACAGCATTGGGTTTGTTAGTCAAAGTGATTCATAGTGTCAAACCCAGTGATAAGTTTGTAAAAGAAAACAAAAAAAAAGAAGTGAAATAGTGGTAAAAGCTGTGGTAAAACAGTAGTAAAAACTCACAAAGACCAAATGTTAATCAGTCCTAAAAGTGGCCACAGTCGGCCATAATTAATACAGTGAAGTGCACCATCAAAAGACGAAAAATATGTTTGTCAAGACTCTTGATTCCAGTATTTTACAGTGTCTGAAGCTGCTGCTTGATAGCAACCCTTTACCAGTTAAAGGTCACTTGGGGGGGACAGTGGCCGTTTCTATGAATGTATTTTTCTGAACATTTTGAAGTATTTTCTTAGAAAAGGTTGAAGTTATTCTTTTTTGAAAAAGAATTAATGAGCTTAATGGGAGACTTTCCAGTCATCATCCCAAAAACGTGTGGTCTGTCACACCAGTTGTAGCCACGGAGGTCCTGAAAAGCTTCTATCCTGATTTCTTGGATGTCAAACTGTCTCTGGTGTACGTGTGTGCGTGCATGTGTGTGTGCGTGCTCTCAGCATGTGGCAGATAACCGTAACTGTTCAAAAGGGTTTAGGAAGGAAAACAGCAACTCTTCTCTGTCTTTTTTGTTTCAGCTGTCCTTTTCAAACCCGGAGCTGTCTCTCCTTTCAGAGTCTTTCACATCCTTTTGTCCTCTCTCTCTCAGAACTCACAGAAAGGCTTTCACACTATTTGGTCACATTTTTATAACCTCTTCTCTCTTCACCACTCCTCAGTCATCATTGTTTGTGGGTTCATTATGGGGTCAATCTACAAGGCATTTATCAGTTGACATAGTAGTAACTGACATGTAGAAAATCTGCACTTATTTCTTCAATCATCAATGAATGAATTGTCAGTTTGTGAGCAGTCTGTCATGTAACCTAAGAGACTCCCTAATTTCCTCGGTTGTCTATATCAACCTGTGGACTGGTTTCTAAAGGACTCAAGGCAGTTTTTTCCAAGAAAATCCAAAGGATGTAAAGTTGGACAAGTGCTTTGCCTCTCTTCAGCTTAACAGTGGCAACACTTGCTAACGTTAGCTTAGAAATGGAGCTTGCTAACAAAGTTTCAAATATGTCATGTCAGTGTTGACTGTAGGTACCTCTCTAGCATCAGTTTTGTTTGGGCAGGGCCCCGTGGTCAAAGTTACTACGAATAAATATGCAGTGTCCGGGTAGACTTTCAAAATAAATGCACAAAAACTACTTGGGTAGGTTTACCCAAGAAACTTACTTGGTTAGGTGTAGGAAAGGATCATGGTTTGGGTTAAAATAGTTGGCTATATCATGACTTAATGTAACATAAATAAATACCGGTCTGATTGATAACAAGGATTTTCTGAAAATTCCACATTGTACCAATTTGCAGATAACAAAACTTAAATTTTTAATTTATCTCTGTCAGTTTTGACACCGTTATGTTATGATTAGGGCTGTGACTATAACCACATTACCATAATACCACGGTCATATGATGTCTACCATGGGGTTGAGCTCGTTACCGTCATCACTGCAAATTTTATTTTGAAGGGTCAATCTCATGCTGGGATCAGATCAATATATTAATATATCTATGCATCGGCGCTGTCACGCACAAGTCAGAAATGCAACCCTCTGATTGGCCATCAGACTCAACTCAAAGCATCTTGTGATTGCCCGTGGGTGGCTAACAACATGCTAACAACAACTATTTTCGACATGGAAAAATGTATAAATAACTAGAGAAGACTTTGGATTTATCGTGGATTTATTTGAACTCGTCTCCAAGAAGACGCAGCACTTCAAACCTGGATACAACACCTCTGAAAGAGACACAGTTGCACAAGAGCAGAAGTTGTAAAGGTACAATGCTAGCATTAGCATTAGCTTAACATTATGCTTTCCTGCTTAGCTTACCTTGTGGCTGTTTCAGCAGTTTGGAAACAACAGACGAGACTTTTCATGGTGCTGAGAAGCTGCAGCGTTCATTAACTGACACGCTGTAACCTGAACTGTACATTTACTGCCACACTGACAGCTTAGTGTTACGTTTAAGCGTCTGAGCAGCATCGTCGCTTGCACACCGCACAAACTTGTGTACTGTACTATTCCTTAAAAGAATTACACAACACTAATGACAGTATGTTTCAGTAAAGTCCAATGAAACACAATTATTTGGGCAGTTGCAGGTAAACCGCCATCCCTCGGGAATATGTTGCTTTGTCACCGCAGCAAGAAAAACTCCATACCGTCACAGTACTAGTTACGATATAACATAAGACACTGCTGTAACAAAGTCTGATGGGGAATGAAACACAAGCTGTCAGATGATAGGACAGAAAAACAAGTCACCAACCCTGAACATCAAAAGCCTCACGTTTAAAAAGAAATCTGATTCTCCTTACAGAGGAAATATATGATCTGCCAAGTCCGGTGGGGTAAACGTAAAAGCTCCGACTTTAGCTCTGAAAGAACGAGACAGGTTGTGAGGGAAGCATGAAAGGACAGCTCCATCTATTGATGTTTTCGGTTTCTCTCTGTGAAAACTTTCAAAGGAACCAGATTCTCTCCCCCTCAGCTTGACTAAATCACTTTTTGTTTTCCAAACCGTCTCTCTCTATAGCATGTAGCAGGAGTCCATCGATCACGTCAGGAAAGCAAAAGCCGACAGAGACAAAGGCAGCACACAGTCAGCAAAGAAAGCCCGTGACCTTTGACCCGTGTGTTGATGCCGCTGCTGTCTGCTCTCAGTGCGTTGCTGTATATCTGAGGGCCTGAAGGGACACAGAGAGGGACGGAGTGTTTTTAGAGAAGGCTGGATCTGTGATACGCTGGATACAACTGGAAACTCCCTTTGTCTGCATGTTGTGTGACTGTGTGTGTGACAACATACATTGGCTGTTCACTCAGTCGCCATGGTTACACACAGTACATTTAGGGTCCCTCCCATCAACACATTCCAGATGAGCTGTTTTGCCTGAATGTCCAGTCAAGGACATGATCTGTAATTTACTGTTTACATACAAAAAAAGCTTTAAAGTACAAACACGTTGTATGTGTGACTCTAAGACATGCAGTTAATCACGCCACTGAACGCTTTATTAGCTTTATTAGCTCCATTAGCTCCATTAATTGCAAAACTGCAAAAGCAGCAGAGGTTTAAATGGAAGCAGCCTTTATTTTTTAAACCACTTGGGAGCAGGACTCCGCCTTTTTGTAATGTGAAATATTTCATGTTAATAACTTGTGATAACTTAGATTGTGTTATGTGCTTAATTAGGAAATCAGGAGGTCCCAGAGCACAGGGAGGATGCGGTTCTGGCAGCTCGGACGGGAGAGAAAATGTCAGGGAACGCTTTGCAAATCCACAGTGCCTGGATGTGATGTCATAACAACAGAAATTGTCACGTTAAAATACGGGTGTAACTCATGGTTCGGATCGTATCTTGGTCTTGAGTCGCGGATCATTTTTCAGATCAGTAAAAAAAAAATTAAAAAGTTGGGATTAGGGTTAAATTATTTTACAAGTGCACCTGGCTTTGATCTCTCTGTGCCCATCACCATAGTAACGTAACGCAGTAAGAATAATGCTAATAAGCACATCTCTAACTAATACTAATAAAAAAATGTATAATAATAATTGTATATAATAAAAATTACACTATTATAATAATACTACACAGTATACTTAGAGCCATTTCCTTTTCCTAAACCTAACCAAGTATTTTTTGGGCCTTTATTTTGAAAGTCTACCTGGACTTGCATATTTATTATTGCTAATTTGACAGCAGAGCCCTACACATGCAAAACTGATGCTAGAGGAACACCTACAGTGTTATAGTTTGAAGTGTAGGACTACTGACTTAGCCTCTGTATTTGATGAGTTGGGAGTGAGAACTGACGCAGAGCAACGTTAGCATTCATTTGTTAATGCGTTTGCGTCTGATTTGCTCTGCTTTTGGTCTCCACCACCTCCTGAGAAAAAAAAAAAATCTGGCTCTTGAGCTGCTGAATGTCTGCTCTGCTGCTGAGCAAACAGCAGACAGACAAACTGCTGAGCAGTGGGTGTTTTCCGAGACGTTTCACTGAAAACAGCTGACCGCTACTGCTGGAAACAGAGTTGATGAGAGCGGCGAGAGTGAACTGAAGCAATAAAGTTGTGGCCAGAAAACAAAATGATGAGCTCAAAGACACTTAAAAATCCTTTTCACGTTAAACACATTTAGTCCATCCCTTGTTCATATTAAAAAATTGAACTCATTAGTTGTTAGATAAGTAAAGGAAACATGCACAAAAATATGTCTTCTAACCAAAAAAAATATTTTAGTGTCACAGGGCTGTAAGTTGCTAATTTTCTCATGGAGGAGTTTTACATCCTGATTGGTCCATTAAATATGAGCCTAACTTCTGATATCTTTTACTGTTCGCAAAACTTAAAGGCTTAATGTGTAAAAGTGTGACTTTAAGGGGGAAACAAAATATGAAGTATTCTCACATGGAAAGCACAATAGCTTTTAGCAGCATCAATTAAATCATGAGAGTTGCTCGTCTACCGCTGCCTCAGCTGATTGGTTGGTTTGTCTAACTGTGTGATTTCAGTAAATCCGAACTAACCTTTTAAAACATCAAAGTCACACAATAACAGGAACAAATGAACCAGTCGAGGCAGCAGTAGACCTGCAACTCCCGTGTGTCACAGCTCAAGGCTCTTAGGTTATGTTTTTTTATTTCATTCATTCATGTTGTTTCCTGTTTTATTTTGAAACTCACATCTCCTCTTGTTTCAGATCACTTCACTTCCTGCCCCTGTGTGTGTCTTCCCTCCCTTTTTGATTGGCTTCACCTGTGTCTGATTGTCTGTCCCGGTCCTGATTAGCCTCACCTGTGTCTCGTTATCCTTCCCCTCACTTGAGTATTTAGTGTGTGTCTTGTTTTCTCTCAGTGCCAGTTTGTTTTATCTCCTTGTGTGTCGAGCGTTCCAGCCTTTTGTTTCCATGTGTCCTTTTCTTGTTTTTTTTGGATTTTGCCTGTTGTTTGGAGTCTGGTTGCTTTGTAGAGAGCAATGTTTGGCAGTCTCCCATCAAAGGTCTGTCTGACAACAAGTAAAGCAATGAAAATATTATAAATATAGGGTCCACTTAAACTGATATTGATTATTTTAGGTGGCTAATACTCATACAACCACACTTAAAATAATCCAAACTCCCTCCCTTTAAGCTGAAAAAGATGATACTAGATCTACTTAGATGATCTACTTATGTTTTCTTGAGTTTCTGCTCCAAACACTAAAATTGAATTCTGGGAAATGAAATTTGAAAAGGAGGGACGCATTTTAACGTAGCAGGCACACTGTGATTCACGCTGACAGGATGTGTGTTTCTTTGATGAAATATCTGTGTGATGTAGCTCTGTACAGACAGCTGGTATCTGTGTAAGTGTGTGTCTGACAGACAGCTGATATTTACTGACATTTCTATCAGACCTACAGCAGCAGAGGACATGTCCAGGACTGATGGCACCTGTGAGTACACTCTTAGAAAACAGGGTTCCAAAGGCCTGTGGTTCTACCCAGAGCCATTTGCTTCTGAAGATCCCTGTTTCAAAATAAGAGTTCAGCAAGGATCCTTTGTATGAGAAGGTTCCATTAAGGACACTTTATATCCAAACAAGCCCCTTTTAAAGAAAGATTGTTCCTCAAGGATTGTTGAAATCCTTGAAGAACTCTACAAAACAGTTCTTGGGAGAACTCCCTGGGTGTGTTCTAGGTAAAACCCAGGAGCACATAAACCCTAGGAATATGACCAGGTTCTCACTAGAATCCCCTGGGTGGGTTCAACATAAAACTCTTGGAATATAAACAGGTTCTTGGTAGAACCCTCTGGGTATAAAAGGGTTCTCGATAGAATCCCCTGGCAGGATTCTTGGTAAAACTCTTAGAATATTAAAAGCCTCTTGGTAGAAACCCCTGGGTGGGTTGTAGATGAAATCCTTGGAATATACACAGGTTCTTGGTAGAACCCTGTGAGCATAAAAGGGATCTTGGTGGATCCTCCTGGGTGTGTTCTTGATAAAACCCTTGAAATACAAAAAAACAGGTTCTCTGTAGAACCAGGTTGGGTTCAAGATAAAACCCATGGAATATAAATTGGTTTTCAGTAGAATTCCTGTGTGGGTTCTAGATAAAAACCCTGAGAATAAAAATTGGTTCTTGGTAGAGCCTCTGGGTGGGTTCATGTTAACACCTTTAGAAGGTGGAAAGATTCTAGATAGAACCCCCAGTGAGGGTGGAAGTATTACACCATAGAAGGGTTCTCTATCTGGGGTTGTAGGTGACACCTCTCACAGATGGTTCTAGGTCTATTCCTTTATGTTGGGTTCTAGCTAGAACTCTCTGAAAGGATTCCTAGTGGAACTTTGATAAAAGGTTCTAACAGGAACCCAAAAAAAAAGAGTTCTCGTATGGAGACAAGCCGCGGAACCCTTTATGGTTCTAGTTAGTGTCTTTATTTCCGACAGTGTTCCTGCAGTGATGATGTGAAGAAGTAATTTTCCTCCACGAACAACAGATCATCTAAAAATCAGATGAGAAGTCAGATTGAACTTTTCCTCAGCCTCAGAAACATTTTCATTCTTGTAAGTCTGCTTCAAGTGAGTAGAAAGTTTATGTTCAATCAGATTTATGTGCTGAAAGAATTCCTGGTAAACTGAGAGCCTATAATCAGGTCAATGACTTGATAAGCTGCATTTTCCTGCCCCGTGCAGTTCTCATGTTTCCTCCATGTCCACTGTATAATTCTATTCTGCCGTCTCATCATTTCCTCCACAGCCGTGGAGCTGCAGGCTCACTCACACGCTGCAGCTCTACATTAGGTGAATTCTCTGAAAGCAGATTATTGCATTCGCAAATGTTATTAAAGCCTCTCCTCGGACAGAACACACACACACACACACACACACACTCCGGTGATATACAGTACTGTACTGCTGGCATTATCTTGTATTGTAGTAGTCAGTTTAAAGCAGACTGCCATCTTGAAGAGCTCCGCCTCAGGGAGCCTCAGTGCTCATATGATATAATCAGCTCATCTTCATGCTGTTGTTGCCTTTACTGCCTAATACTGTATAAGATGTTTGCTTTGTGTCATGAATCCTGTATATCAGAGCTAAACTGAAAAAAGATGTGCTTATGGTGGATTGTAGGTAGAGATGGAATTGTTCCAATCTGATATCAGTATAGGTGTCAGAGATTGACATAAAGCATTTGTCAGGGATCGAACCTGTGACGTTTTGATCCAATTTCCACAGCGCTACATGTATGCCGCATTTACTATTTGTAAACGTGGCCTGTAACAGCCATTTAAGAGCCCAAAATTTTAAACTTTTTCTTCTAATTTGCGTGTTACAACATATCCCAAATTCTTTGATTTCGATACAGATGGAGTAAAGACAGATGTACCATCTGCCTCACTCATGCTGTAACAATAAACCAGCACAAAAATGACCAAAAATGACCACCACAAACCACCAGTACAAACACAAACATATTACAAACACTAACATTTGCATTTTGGAACATTAAATAGCAAATTTAAACTCTCTGCAGTGCATCATGGGAATTTACACAAATGAGGGCCATTTCTCAGCCCTATCAGCTGCACATATGGATGTCACAATCCAGAATCCTATAGCTATCCACAATTGTTAAAGGGAGACATTACATAAGTTACAGTACACAAACTACACAAGCTTTCCAAGTTCAGTTTCAGGCTCATGTAATCTGCGACCACTAATAGTAATAATCGTCATAATAATCATCCTAAAGATAAAACATAAAGCTTTGCATTTCACATTACAACAAATATTTCAGTGAGTATCACCTGCGTCAAGCTTTGAATAGTTCAACCACACTTGCCGCCGATTTTGTCTCACCATTGCCTTGACTTAGTGTGACATGAACAAGCTGCACAGGTGACATCACTCTTTATCTTTCTCTCTATAGCCTACTTTGACTCTCTCAGCTACTGAAGTTTGATTTAACGTGAATCAGTAGTACTGTCGGTGCAGGCCCTTGAAAGTACCATATTTGGTACCCAACTCCAAGTTAGGGTTGTGGACTACAAGTTTTAAAAAGGAAAAAATAAGCTGGAAGCTCCAATCTACAGTTGTCTCGTGAATGTCCGACCAAATCCTGCTGTCTGTGGCGTTGGAATAATAGGAAAAGTGAGTTCCCAAATGGGAAAATTCGCATGAACAGCCCTCAAGTTGGAAGTTGGAGTAAATTTTATTACGGGAGTTGCCACATTGTTGTGCGATGAGGTCGTTTACGCAGAAATTTGGCGGATGAAAGCAAATTTGGTTGATAACTTTTTATGAATTCACATATTTCATGTCAGTCCATTTGTTGCTGTCCACACAGAGTGACTTAGATTAGTTAGAAAAGTTATTATCAGTATTAAACCTGATAAGAAGTCACATACAAACATCAGGTCTTGGCAAGAAAAAATAGTAAAACTAAAAAACTATAAAATTAGTATCATTATAATTAATGACTTTCATCTAAATTGTAACAGAATATTATTTGAGTATCTAGACATTTGAAACATTTATAGTAAACTTACAGTTGACGTCTGTTGCTGCGTCCATTCCTGGCAGACTGTAGCATGACTCAGCGGTTAGAGCAGAGTGACAGCATAAAGGATGAATCGGCAGGGAGTGAAATGAGCCTCTGTTGTTTACCCTCTTGATCTCATATCCAGATCTATCAAGCAACACACACACACACACACACACACACACACACACACACACACACACACACACACACACAGTTGAATTGTAATGTGTGTGTCTGGGACTTGGATTGATACATTTGTAAGACCCTCTGAGTTTTTGCTCTTTCTCATCCAGTTGTGAAACATGGATGGTCTGCTGGTGCATGTGTGTTTACAGGTGGATAATATGTAGCAGTTAGACAGGTAGTTAGAGTCCCGCTGCACTGCAGACTCAATGACATTGTCTGTGGCAATGTCATTGAGCTATGAGCAGTGAGCAAACAGCAACGGTAACTTTCCCTTTCACTTTCTTTCTATAAATGCACACCAGGGAGTTCTTCCATCCATCCATCCATCCATCCATCCATCCATCCATCCATCCATCCATCCATCATCACCTTTTAGGAACTGTTGCTTAGTTATGTAAAGGATAATGTACAGTGAGCAGGTCACTATTGTGAAATTAAGCAATAAAAACATTTTAAAATTAGTATTTTGTGCCACTTAAATGTGTGCCAAATATTTTTTTTTGGTAAATAACCATGTAATAAATGGGATAATATATAATGAGCAGGTCATTATTGTGAAATAAGCCCTGACAAGATGATGAAGTCTTGAATCATTCATTCATTCATTTTCAGCAGGGTTTCTGGCTTGGTGTGTTGTATTGTGTTGCAGGTGTCCTGAGGTTTGTGTGTATGTACAGTATGTATGAGTGTGATAACTCACTGCAAAGCAAATCTGCCTGCGGGCATGAATAAAGTAACCTGAACCTGAACCTGATCATCCATTTATGTGACACAGAATATTAATTTTAAAAAGATTTAGTGTTTGTTACATGGTTATGTACCAAAAAAAAGTAATTTGACACAAACTGTTGCAATGATTTTATGGTTAACTTGACACACCAGATGGTTTGTTACACAGAACCATCTGGGAAGTCATCTTTAGAAACTGTTTCACTTGGCAGGTGATTGGATGAAGCAGTGTAGCTTCAACCAATCAGATCAAACTCTTGCCAAAGCCGGGTGGGTGTAGGGTTGTGCGCGATTAGTTGGCTACATGATTAAATGTTGCCACCCTTGCTAGCTGGCACCAGAAATACTAATCGGTTAAACTATTTATCAGTCTTTTATTCATGCACAAAGCCAGTTGCCTCTATGATGTTATGCAGCTGCCCACCACTGGTCGGGGCTGCAGCCCCTCTTACTGTATGCCGCAAGCGCGTATGCCCCGATGGCCCAGGCAACCCTGGATGTTTTTATCAGCAAAGTCAGACAGATTATTGGCTCTTTAACCCAGCACAGTTTGGCAGTGTTTTAATCTTGAAAATGGAAATAATGTTGAATGTAGACTGTGACAAAATAAACTGCTATATAATCACTCAACTGGAGCAACATGTGACCACATTCAGCACAGTCACGGACATTAACCTGCAAGCAGAGCAGCTGCTGCTGCTGCTAGCACTGCTAACATTAGCCACACTGTGTAGCAGGTTGGCAGCTAACATCAGCTCCGGGTCCTTTATCCACAGACACTGTGACCCTCTTCGGTCTGAAAAGGTGAAGCGTTTAGTGAGTTGTCATGTTTTGTAGGATAATGTGCAATGTTTTTATTGTACAGCACAAAGTGACACGCATTGCAGGTGGGGATTTGCAGCAGGAGCAGTAACATTAGCTGCACTGCTAAATGTACATGTTAAAACAAATCACATCAAAGTTGTCTGTCTATCAGGAAACTGAGGGTTGATCCAGATTTCCTGTCAACTGTAGAGGTGCCTCTTGCGACATTGTGACAGACATTTTGTCTGCAGCTCCGTACTCTTTGTTTCATCAAGTGTTAGAAACTGGAAAACGCAACTGAAACGCTTTCTGTGTAGAATCGCTGTTAGTCTTGTAGCACAGAAGCTTTTTGAAAGCCTCAAACATCCTACAATAAAACATAAAACCTACTGGTTCCACTACTTGATTACTATAGAAATGTGTAGAATTTTTTGTAGCATTATTTTACAACCACAACTTCACACCTCACAATACACCATTGTGGAACAACAGATACAGACTCCACAAAAGAAAATCATTGTTTTATAGGAACTGGATGGACGGAGATATTTGGTGTGTAATGGTCATTGTAGACACAAACGGAAATGTACTTTCTTATCATGATTTTTGTAATAAATTGAGTTTTGATTGCAACCTCACAGAATTTAATTGTCTTATCAAGGCCAAACCCAAAGCATTTCTTGTCTTAGCCAAAAATATATTATTGCATTCTCAGCCTCCCATTCTATCTGCACGCACTTTTTATAAATGGATTTCATTTTCTTGACAAAAGATGTTCAAAACAAATTCATTCGCTCTATCTTACAGTAACGAACGATTTATACTCCGCCTAATCTTGTAGAAATAATATTTTGACTTTATTTGACCAATCAGCAGCATCTAAGTTGAGAACAAAATTCTTCAAATACACAGTTTCACCCAAAACAAAAGAAATTCACTACAGGATAATGAAAGATTTTTACCCAATCCAGTGAATTTTTAAGGCTAAGATTTGGTTTGGAGAACAATGTGTGTGTTTTCTGTAGTGGTGATATTGAAATAACAGAACATCTCTAATGTACTCATACACAGTTACTCTGGAAGCAATTTAGAGATTAGTTAAGTAGGAAAATCACAAAAAAAGCTAAATTTCTTAAAACCTCACCTGTCTTCATTGGCTGCTATAATGAAATTCAACTTTACACCAAGTCCTTAAGGGCGGAGATATACTTACTTTTTAACTACGCGTTTGCGTACACATGACGTCTGCCTCATGTACCCTGTGTCCAGTTGGAGCGTCGGTTGTGCACGTCCTCAGAAATTAACACTACTCGTCCGCAAGATGCAATACACACATGAGCGATAGGGGCAGTGTGGGGGCAGAATACAGCGTCAGGGTCAGTGGTCAGAAGATACGTCACCAGCAACAACAGTGGCGGAAAGTCCGCAACTACCCTCATCTTTACGACATATCTTTGCCGCTACACAGCGACAAACATGCCCGCCACAATAGCTGGCGACAGATAAGTTCAGTTTTGGAAGTCGACGTCGAAACATGTCGAAATAAATGGAAACAGGCTCGAGACCGCTATGTACCATAGCTATTGTACGCGCACAGTGGAAGGTGATGGAAAAAAGGAACTCCTTTTCTTCTTTCTTTCGTTTTTACAGGCGGTTTGTGGTCTGAGTTCTCTGTTGTGCCCTCTAGTGGTGTTTTGCAGTAACACGCGTAGACGAGTGGCCGCATTGTGAACAGTTCGCTTCACTACGCAGCCAAGTTGTCTACACGAATGCACAGAACGCACAGCAAGTATATCTCCGGCCTTAAATTGATGAACTCCAATTGTGCCAAAGACCTCGAAACCTACACCTTGTATTTCACCTGTTTGAACAATAAAAAAAAAAAAAGATTGAATTTTACCAGTTAGAACCCGCTTAGTAATCATAATACACCCGTACATACACCCTTATTCTCCAGTTGTCTTTTAAGCTAATGATTTCATGTCTCTTTTCTGTTTCAGGTAAGTTGACATGGACGTGTAGAGACCAGAGGCCTCGCTGTAGGTAACTTCACTCACCATCTCTGCTTTGCTTTTTGTTGACTGCAGTGCTGATTTTCAGTGGACGACAGAGGAATAAGATGTATCAGGCTCTGGATTCGCGGGAAATGTTGTTAGTGGGATGACTCTTTTGTTGGTTTGGGTTTTTTACGCTGACACAGCCATGTGATGTGTGGAGATCTGGCTGTGGAGACAGAAGACAGACGTGGACCACTGTCCTGTCTCATCTGATTATATGATTTCATGCTGTGATATAAACCATGAACAGATATGGTGAATGGTCAGAGAGGACTTCTTTCATTGTCTTGGGTCACACTGTTCCGGTTTTACTCACATCTGAATATTATCTTGAGTATTATCTATGATCTTAGATATATTTTTGATATGAATATGAATATAAAGTCTGGATTCTGTTTGTTTATCCTCAGCTGTGATGATCGTCTCTGTGCAGTTTGTTTCCTCATGGTCAAGGACAGAATGTGTGTGTCTTCTGTATTGAGTTAGTGTGTCTGCAGAGACTGGCCTGTCAGATGCAGAATGTCACTCTGTTGGAAAACAGACACAGGCCTTCGTATTCATCTTAATGTTGCCACTAGTAACCCGACTCAGACTGTGACAAGACTACAAGTCATACCAAACAAGCTCCAGCTGGAGAAATAAAATTATATTAGATGTAGAAGCATTAAAATAGAGAAAGAATATTAGTGTAATCCATAGTGTCAGTGTTGTGTTGAAAAGAGGTGTGAATAACGAGTCCAGTGTTCAGCTTTTTAGCTGTGAATGGTGGTGGTGGAAGTATTGAGATAATTTTGTTACTCTCTGTAATAAATCATAAAATTACCACATTGTGTCATGTGTCAGTTTAACAGCGTGTTAAACTGAAATACTTGCTTCAGTTGACATGAGCGCTACAGCTGGGTTGTCCTCTTTTGAAATCCCCGCTCAGGACTGCAGTAACTCTTTTGTATGTCTGTTTCATGTTAACCAGAGTTCAAATTAATGCAGAATTTTGGCCCGAATGAGTAAGTGTTTGTTTATGAGTCGAAAGAAGTCATTAATAATCTTGTAGAAGGTGTAAATGTTTACAACTGTTAAATTGAGAAAAATGTGAATGGAGTTTGGCAGACAGTGAAACAGGCAGCCGCTTAACTCATCGTCCAGAGTGTGTTGTGTCAGAGCAGTGGACTTTTGTTTTCAGGATAACAGACTTAACTTTGCGTTGACACACAACTGACAGTTATAAACAGCTGATCAACTTATAGTAGATCAGCTGTTCTTGTCCATTTCTGATGTTGCATTCATCCTGCGCTCCTGCAGAGCTCCTGCAGAGCTCCTGCAGAGCTCCTGCAGCCCGCCTGTCTCTGCTGTGTCTGGGGAGGAGGGAGCAGGCGGATCAACCATAGATTGTATATTTAATAGAATTTCAACCAATGTAATGTATAGTCTACATCGGTCAACTGATATATGGTTCAGACTCTGAAAGTAACCAGCAACCACAGCTCTCAAATAAATGTAATAGAGTGTAAAGCACAATATAAGATGACAAAATAAGATAAACTTTATTGATCCACACTGGGGAAATTCACATGTTACAGCACCTCAAATAGTCGTGATAGAAAAGGGAGTGAGTGACAATAGAATACAATAACGATAAAGTTGGAAAAATATACATCAGAATTAAGAAATATAAAATATTAAGTACTGAATTTGAAACAACTATATACTCCAGATTATATACACTATATACACCTTTCACTTATACATATATATGTAAATGTTTGCATATATGGACATATATATGGGTATATATGGTATATGTGGATAGCTGTGCAGGATAATTGCACACAGGTTGTAATACATACACGGTGTGTTGCATTAAAATGAAAAGAAAAGCAGTGTAAACAGTGTTGTCTTGCAAAGGCAGATTGCACAGAGAGGCAGACTGGACTCCACAGAATATTAACAGCAAAAATTTCACAGTGAGGATTTACAGTAGATGAATATATATTGCAAAGATTTAACAGTGTAAATATAGAGTATTGCACAAGGTAAGATAAGTGAATGAGTAATGTAACAGACACAACAGTGCTACATGACGTCATGCTGGTGTTAAAGAGTCTGACAGCTGTTGGGATGAAGGACTTCAGTTAAATAAAAGTAAGATAAGGTAGAACTTTATGTATCCTGAATGAGATTCTTGTGCCTGATTGCTCCAAAATTCCAGTAAGAAAAACAACAACAGAGCAACAAGTGAGCGAAATATAAGAAATAAAACATAAAGTGTATAAAGAGTAAATGCAAAGAAACGGTGCCAAATAAAATAACTAATTGTCAGTGATACTGTCAGTGACACTGAAAGGTAATAAGTAATATTGCAGCAGATATTGAATATGAAGATGACACGTGATATTGAACGTAATTGTACATGTTAATGATGAAAAGTAGTGATTGTGAAAGTAATATTGCACAGTTTATTAAAATTTGACATTAAATATTATAGAAAATAAAATATGTAGCCCTCATTTTTTAAACTAAAATCCTTTATTAAACCTAATAGAAAAGTAAAGGATGATGAAAAGTAATATTGTGCATGACATGTGACAGAAGCCTGAAATCAGGACATGGCCTCCCACAGTTTAAGACAGTAAATCGGTTGCACTGGTCTAAACTGAAGCTAAATTAGATATTTCCAGGGATCAGTCCTTCACGTGATCGCTGCGGCCTCTCACCTGCAGCATTTGGGTCGTATGTTCCGAGGATATCAAACCACTGGAAGGATTTTTTCCAGACCTCATCAAGAATTTTGCTCAGACCTGCTGATTTAGACGCCCTGATGGCAGATTTAGGAATTATAGGCTCTTAAACAGCTTGGAACTTAATATGACATCATTCGTCTGTCTGCTGGCACAGAGGACTGAACCAACACATTTAAATCTCTTGAGGGATGTAGTGAAATACTCTGAGCTAGAGGAAATTAAATTCTCTTTGAAAAAACAAGAAGGGGCATTTCTTTCAGAATTTGGCAACCGTTTATTGACCATTTCAATCATATGAATCAATCTTATGCCAAGAGTCAGAGTGGTCTCTGAAGTGGAAATAAAGATAAGGAATAGGAACAGAGTTTTCATGCATCCACACTTATTCAAGTTGAAAGCAGGCACACTTATAGAGTCTGTAATCTTATGTCATGTATATAAACACTATATACACACTTTACAGACTCCAACCACAGGCCAGGTGTACATTTATTTGAATTGTATGTCTGCTTCCATCTCCTCAAATGTCAGTATTTTTTGTTTTCCTTGGTCATTTTTGATTGTACACTGAATCGTTGGTCAAATGTCAGTGCGCCCTCTGCTGGTGCCCTGTAACCTAACACTTAATTTGATCTGTGCGTTTCATTGATTCGTTTATCTTTCAAAGCTGCACCAAATTGGGCGCCACGCGTCCCTGAGACCAGAGAAGGACAACCGTGACCAGGCTGTTTTTTTTATGTCAAGTGGACGTGTCCCCTCCTGCTCTCTAATGAAAATCAATAGAGACTGAGTGCTGTCTGTCTTCTGTTTAAAAAAAATTTAAAAATCAATGAATCGTGAACAACAAATACACACACATCTGAGTGACTGAGTGAATGCGCAGCGTGTGTGTGTGTGTGTGTGTGTGTGTGTGTATGCTCTGTTCCTCTTGAGTAAAGCTGTTCAGCGCCTTCATTCATTTTTTATGAAGACGCCCTCAGAGAGCAGTCGTGTGTGTTTGTGTGTGTGTCTGTGTGCGCAATCATGACCATCCATAATTAATATGATAATAAATACCCTGCTGGGGCACAACTGACACAATCAGTCATAAAGATCATATTTATACTAATATACTGTTAGTGTTTATGTTACGATCTTTCATAATGGATCTGCTCTGTGACTAATTAAA
>JAJHUR010118529.1:0-26937 GCA_027495735.1 Lutjanus campechanus
TGTTACAATGTTTTTGATTTTTGAGGATGTAAGAATGCATACCATAATGATAAATGTTTTGAATGTTTTATATATAAAAAAGGCCAAATTATTTTATTTTAGTTTGCCTCAAGAAGTTGTGTTTTTAATTCTTTCCTGCACCGTCTGTCAGACAGGTTGTGCAGTGATGTCTTCAGGGGTGGTTGTATTGTGTCTCCTGCTCCTGCTGCCTGGAACTTTCGGGTTTGGTATACAAGTATTTGGAGTATTTGGAGGAGACTCTTTCACTCATGAAAAGATCACTGAGAGCGCGATCTTAAATACCACTGTACAGGTGTGCCGCGCTGTGGCCCTGGCTGAGGGCAAAGACTTCACTTTTCCTGTAAGAGTTAAATTCAACCAAATCAAAATGACCTTTTATTTCAAATGACCAGTGCCTGTGTTATCAATAAGAGAGAGTGTGTGTGTGTGTGTGTGTGTGTGTGTGTGTGTGTGTGTGTGTAGCCACAGCCTTTCACTGCTGAGTCTGTTGCTGTTGCCTGTCAAGCATCAAAGTCATCCAAGAGCTTCCGCCAAACCATCAAATTAATTAGAAAAAAGAACCGGCGAGTAGACTACAGGCATGTCTTGAATGGAGAGTATCACTTTGACAATGAGAAGTTTGCAGAAGGAAGGAAAATCATCACATACGGGTTGCCAGTTGTGAAGGCCAGCATTAACCAAGAGAAGTTTGAGTCAGCAAGAGAAAAACTGGGACAAATCTTACATACTTTGCAGGTAGGTCTTCTTTCTATTATTCATTTGATTTCCATTAAAGTTAAAACAGTTTCTTATACAAATGTTACACTTCATAACTGAAATCACTCAAGTTGAGCAAGCAGCATAACATTGTATTTTCATGGGAAAATGTATGTCAAAATTCTTACCTGTGTAACTGTACTGCATGCATTACATTTTTGGGTCATTTTATTTTAAGTTGTTGTGTAATTTTTTTTTTTTTTTATTAAGCAGTACAGTGGGTATATTATTTATATTTAAGAAATAATATTTTTACAGGATTGAGTTACATGTGAATTATTCTTTCATTGTCATTTATAGTACTTTGTACATGGTTTCATTTGTATGTTCATGTACAGTGTTTAAGTGGAGTCATTGTATTCCCTTGATTATGAGCTAATTGGTTCCTACCTGCCCTTGTTTTTGTGGGGACAGGTATGAGTGATGCACACACAGGGAGTACCTCATGCTTAACGCCGAAGAGAAGCTGCTGTACCTCTAAGTTGAAGCGTGTTAGTGGTGACTTGCCGTTTTTGTGAACATTAAACGAGCGAAAGAAAGACATGTTGTAGCCTGCTTATTACCCACAGCCCGGAAGAACTGGGGAACACCAGAAATCAAGAGAAGAGGGTTACATATGCACTGCAGTTTATTTGATTAAAATGTAGAATCTCATTATCAGGACATCAAATACTGACATTTTGTGTTAGTCAAAAATAATGTTGCATATTATGCCTTTAACAGCATTAAGCATTAAATAAACAACCCCTTAAAGAGAACATCTTGGGCTTGGTGTAGTTCTGTAAAAATGTGAATTAAAACCCAGATTCACAAACTGTGGTACGCAATGTGTTAAATATTTATTTGGGGTAAATTAATTGTGACATTACTGGACCCACTCTCAGTGGCGTGGATTATGCCTAATGAGGTGTCAACTAATTTGAGTTTTGATGGTGACGTTTTGATAACCCTACAAAATCAGTGCCACATGTGAAGTGAGCGGTTCTAAAGAAATCTTTGAGCAGCAACACCTGAGGCCAAACAATCAGCCTGCTCTGAACAGGCACATTTCTTTACTGCCCTGGTACAATAGATGGTGTTTTATCATGTTGTAAATATTTAAACTGTCATCCTTTTTAAATATAGGATTTCTACAGTCATAGTAACTGGGTGGAACTGGAAAACAATCGGCCAAACTCCAATCTGATCAGATCAGACACCAGCATTGGTAACATAGCAGGTAAAGAGATAATGTGACATCACTGTGTGTTTGGTTGTGTTACCAAAACAAAAGATGATGATGAACAGAGATGAGGAAATGTATGATTAGACAGATAATTTTACAAAACAAAATGATGACAAAATGCCTTGTGGATTTTCTTTCCCTCAGCTGAAAACAGAGCAACCTGTCGCAACTGTGATGGAGACGACTGCAGAAACAACATATTGGAGGATATCCTACGGGAAAAAATACTGACCTCTGGATACTTTGGTTTTTTGCCTCTCAAACCAAAAGGTAAAGGGCCTACCTATTAGAGGTGCACAGAGATGTCTTTATCTGTATCGTATCTGTTCAAGCAACATATTTGTACAGAAGCGGATGTGGTTTGTACCAGAAGCTGTGTTAACTTGGGCCAATGCTATGAAATTAAAATGATTTAATATTGACATATAATAAATTATTAGTACACACATTACTGTATTATTCATGGTGATGACCGCCCCCTTCTATTGGACTGGCCAAATGAACTTTGGGCAGCAGCAGAGCAAAAAAATATGCATGTTCATACCACTGTGTGGTAACCAGTGGTACAACCACTTACCTGCAAGACTGTTTCCCCAAAAAACAACATTTTTAAAAGCAGCTGCATCTGCTGTCTCACTCATCTCTATATATTAACATCACATACAATAAAGTTGGAGGAAAAAAATATAGGCTCCAGGTATTCAGACACCAGCATTATCAGCTCCTCCATGATCAACTCTTTCTTACCCGCAATGCCTGCTATTTCCATGATGTCCACTCCCCATTACCTTATTCGCCAAAGCCGAGTGGTTACTGTCAGAAGTTCAGCACCTTGAGCAGCAGAGCAAAATCTGCATGCATTCACATGGGTAGCTGCTACTTACCCCTACTGTCATGATAAGAACAACTTTCTCTGCCACCTTCCTCTCACTGAAATGTAAAAACTGTTAAAGTACCACTCATCATTATACAGAATGGCCCATGTCAGAATAATGTGTATTATACGTGGTAATGTATTAATTATATTTTGTATTAATATTAATCTGCAAAGTAACTATAGTGACTCAAGTGATCAAATAAATGTGGTGTAGTAAAAAATAAAATCCAGCCTTTGCCTCCAAAATGTACTGGGATAAAATAAGAGAAAACAGAAATACTCAAGTAAAGGACAAGTACCTCAAAACTGTAATTAAGTAGAAGAGTGTTCAAAAAGCATACTACCCGTTTTTACTAAACTTAATTTTGTCACTTTCTACCCTGAGCATTTTACTCAGAATCCTCTAGAATTACTATGTAATATGAATCTGGCACACAACATCAACAGAGTCAAAAGTCATTTCATCCATTAGCACGATAAATGTCCATACAAAATTTAATTGCAATCTATCAATTAGTTGTTAATATATTTCAGTCTGGACCAAGGTAGTGAACTAACAGACCAACATTGTCCATCTAGAGGCATGTTACTAAGGGTGCTAAAAACACAGTGACAGAGATGATTGTCTCTTCCATGAAAAGCAGTAAGGTAGGCCTATTCTCTAAAGAACAGGGATACATGGACTGTATGAAGTGTGTTGTTCTCTCTGTTTTTAATGTTCAACAGGAAAATGCAGCCATGGAAATTTCCCTGATGCAACCAGTTTGATTTCACCCGACGGTGGGATCAATAAAGACAAGCTCAGCTCCAAACATGGACATCTTCACATAAAAGCAGCAAATGTGGCGATAGCTGCAACCAGTGAGTTACTGGAGGACGTCCGAGCGGCTGCTGGTGACAAACAATTCCTACAGTATGAAACCCTTTCTGCATGTTTCTGTTATGTACTGTAAAGAGGCAAAGTTATCAAAGTAGTTTATCACCATTATGCAACACAGGGCTGCATAACAAAATCAGATCCTACTGAGCATTTTTCCACTGAAAAGATGTTTTAAAAAAAACAACAACTGTTGTCACTGGTGAAAAGATGTTCAAAATAGGTTTAAAAACACAGACTATTTGAAGAAGTTGATTGAACATTCACAGTGATTTTTTCTGTCCTCTACACTAAAAAAACAAAAACAAATTTTCTCAGTTGAAAACCATTTTAAAAAGTCACTCATACATGTATACTCAATTTCAGTCCCTTTATCATCACTAATGCTTCTATTTGGAGGTGATATTGAGATAATATTCATTTCCTGACGCCCTGTCAGCACAGGTAAGAAATGCAACAGCCTCCTCACTTTTTGTGCACTGTGAACTATACTATAAACTTAATAAACTATAAACCAACACAACAACTACTATTAGCAACATAAACCAGCATGTTCTGAACAGACACATTACAAACAATAACAAAACACCTGCATTTTGGACCATAAAAACAATAAAATATATATTTTAACATAGATATTACACACTCCTAAAACACATTTATTCAACTTTTTTGTGAAAACTTCCATAATTTGTCAAGATATCTGTATCAATTAAATCTAGGTAAAAAAAAAGAATCATTATTTGTTTTACTGTTTTATGTCATTTTAGAAAGGTCTTTAAAGTATTAAATTATTTGAAATTCAATTTTATAGTTTTATCTATTAAATAAAAAAGAATTATGAATTTGAAAATGTTTTTTAACTGTCTTATTATGTGGGGGGAAAAAACTAAAATTGATTTTAAAAAATGGCAAATTTATACATTTTTCACAGTTTTAGGTTTTTGATGTTATTTTACAGTAGACATGTAAATTCACAGTGTATTTTTGAAATTCTATTGATATTTTGTGCATTTTTACAATACAGGAAAAATCACCTAGCAGTGAAATACAGTTACATTTATATAGACCTTCTCATTCCAACTTATTGCACGACAATTTGCCACCGCCCCTCAGGGTCTGATACAGCACTCTGTAGCAGCTGTATCTGACAGCCAGAAAGCAGTTTCGGGCACATGATTAACATTGTAAGACAGTCACAGTTTGGGTTGGTATTGGCACAAAAACTACTTAGTTAGATTTAGGATCAGACCATGTTTGGGGGTTACAATGGCTATATTATGTACATCATCATGTGACAGCACTTAAGTGGCTTGCAAAACAAAAATCTACTCTTCTGATTCCAGTGCTTATGAGTGCACTTCTATCATAGGTGATACATGTTTCAGCAAATAAAGCCAAAAAAAGAGAACAGATTAAATTAGAAAAGTAGTGACATTTGAAGGCACTACCGGCCACAGCATGTACATGAACAGCCGTTGCCATAACAAAGGCAAAAGGTTTTCACCTATTAATTTTGTTTGTCTCTTTCCAACCCTCAGGATGATTGGAATCTCCAAAGGATCCAGTAAAGCTCTTTGTTTCGTGATCGACACGACAGGAAGCATGAGTGATGACATTGCAGCAGTGAGGAACGTCACTTCCTCTATAATCAACAACAAAGTGGGAACTGAAAATGCACCCTCAGAGTACATTCTTGTACCTTTCAATGATCCAGGTAAGATCTAATGCTCTAGACTAGACTTTACAAAGCTTTTTCCTTTGAAGTGAAGTAAAGGGATGTTTGTGCTACCAAGTTTATGAATTAGCTCTTCATCTACTTGCCTGCTGAATGCAATGAAGTCAATTAAATAAACTATCAGAATTTTATGTGCTGTCATGTGCTGTACATCTGTTTGAATATTATGATTGCTTAAATAAGATATCAGCACTACAATAAGAAAAATATCAGTAACTGTAAATCATTATCTTCTACTGTCTCCACCTGAATCCCAGATTTTGGACCACTGATTAGGACTACAGACCCAGAAGTCTTCAAAACTGCTATTAATTCACTATCAGCAACTGGTGGAGGAGATTTTCCAGAAATGAGTCTTTCAGGGCTTCAGGTGCTGTGATGTCTTTGAGACTACTTCAAAGTCTGCCTCTGCAAAACTCAATAACATAAAAAACTTTAAGTCAAACTATTGTATCATTGCTGTCCTCTCTTGCTCTTAAAGCTGGCTTTAACTGGTGCTCCTCCTAATTCTGAGATCTTCCTCTTCACGGATGCATCTGCTAAAGATCAACACTTACGGAGCACAGTGATTGCACTCATAGAGCGCACCAAGTCAGAGGTGAGCGCGTACTCTAAGTGTCACTGTAAATAAATCAAGCTGTGAAAAAATGCTGTCATCATCCAGGAACTCCACATTTAATTGAAATAATAATAACCACCAACGTTAGCTGCACAGAACAAACACTAACATTAGCTGCACATACCAACCACTAATGTTATTTAGACAGACTGACTGCTAACATTAGCTACACAGAACAACCGCTAACATGAAAGAAATCCAGTAAGCTAACTAACCTGTCAGTACATATGTTGTACATATGTGGAAATAAAAAATACAATATCACAGCTTTTAGCTACTACTACTTTGATACATAGGCTATATAAAGCTGAAAGTAGGAAACTGTACATCATAATTTTGATTTTCTAAATTGCCAACATTAGCATTTATCTTAATCACAATGCAGCTAATTGAACATTTAATGCATTTTTAAAGTAGATTG
Organism: Lutjanus campechanus; assembly: GCA_027495735.1. Taxonomy (NCBI): domain Eukaryota; kingdom Metazoa; phylum Chordata; class Actinopteri; order Lutjaniformes; family Lutjanidae; genus Lutjanus; species Lutjanus campechanus. The sequence goes on from JAJHUR010118529.1 coordinate 6,535, forward strand.
TATGCAGTCATTAGATTATGAATAGTTTACACTGTGTAACGGTAAAGATAGCTTTGAGAGTTCAATTTTTATCCTTTTTTAAAATCATTTAATAATTATTGCACCTTTCTGATTTGGTTAACTTAAAGCCCCTGTCAGTGGGATTTCCACCTCAAATTCTCATCCTGCTATTTTCTTTTCAGGTGAACTTCATGATTACTGGTCTTTTTGGGTCTCGTCGTCGGAGGCAGAGTGGTAACAATCAAGATCAACAACAACAACCCAGTCAGAGGGTAGCATCAGATTTTCAGCTGTACAAAGACCTGGCTGATGCCTCAGGAGGTCAGGCTATTGAAGTCACGAAGAGCGAGCTCCCAGCAGCCACCAGCATCATAATAGAGTCCTCCAGCTCCTCTCTGGTATTAACAAGATGCTCTCACTGGCCATTACCAATGACTTTTCTAAATTCAAAAAATCCGGTTGTGTCACCAGTTTCATTTAATCTCCCAGGTGACCCTTCTGCAGGCTGCCAGGAGTGCAGGAAAGGCCGAAAATTTTACCTTCACAGTTGACGAGTCAGTGAGAAACCTCACAATTTACATCACTGGGAACTCCGTCACCTTCACCCTCATCAGTCCCTCAGGTGAAACTTCTGTACAGAGTAAATCTTTTAAAGGTGTTTGCATTATTGTAGCGGTTGATAAACTTTGATTTACAAATTACATAGACATAGTAGATAGACATGCTACTGCTTTACAACAGATCTCAGAAATTTCACTGTTTCATTACCTCTGCCAGGCACCTGGTTGCTTGAAATGCTCTAATTATATAAAAATATTTTAATTGAGACGTTTGGATTCATCATCCCATTTATTGTTTCCTTTTTAAGTTGATCCAGTTAGGTGAACCCAGGATGCTCGCTTACAATACCGTTACACTATTCTATACATCTTAAAGGATGTGATTATATTACATATAAACACTTTATATATAAAGTGTGCATACATGTACATAAGAAAACATACTATTACATTAAAAACTTTATTCAAAACTTGCATCACCACCTGTTATCAAGAAGAGATCTGCATTCTTCTGCGTGCACACTTCAAGTTGTTAAAAATGAATGCAAAGTGAGTTTGTTTAACTTGTCCTTTAAATCAGTTTCCCTCATTTCTTGCCATGGCTTTACTTTCAGGTGTGCCTCAGAGCACCAACTCGACGGGATCATTGATCACTTCATCACAGTCAGTGGGAAATTTTAAGACTCTGAACCTAAAACCACAAGTGGGACTGTGGGAAATTAAAATGGCATCAACAAATTCTTACACTCTGAAGGTCGTAGGTGAGAACTTTGTGGTTGAATCGCATGATGAATACTTAACTTTGTTATTATTTTAAGTACGATCATCCCTTCCTGAGAAGGGCTGGTTCATCCAAATCAATATGTATCCATCCATATGTTTGGTGTTGTTTTCTGAGATTTTGAGATACCACAGAGAAGGTCAATGAAATTTGGTTTCTGGTGCTCAAAGCACTGAATATATCATTTGAAATAATTAACAACAGTATGTATTTACAGAGACAATGTTACAGGTATAGACCATGCTTTCAGCAGTTTAGATGTGCGTCAAAACTTTGGCCACTTTTGATATAAACATCCAACATTATAACATATATATGACAGACAAGGAAAAGCATAATAGGTCCCTTTTAAACAAAATGATGATGATAAATATGCTTCAAAATAATGGTAAAAGTAACAAAAATTAGTAGTGATTGTATTGAAATGCTCTTCTGTGTTTTGCATGTGGTTGATTTTCATTTTTTTATTTGCAGGTGACAGTTCCATCGACTTCCTGTTTGACTTCTTGGAAGACTCGCAGAGCCCACTTGGAGGTTTGGATGTTGTAGACAATCGTCCCAGAGCTGGTAAAAGAAACAGAATTTGTGACATGCCCAAGTAATCTGATGTAGTTCAGCATATTTCAGTGGATTTTTTCTTTTGCTGAAGGTGTTAATGGTAGCCTGTTGGTGACGGTGACTGGGAGTGACTCCATCACGGTGACAGAAGTGATTCTGGTTAAATCATCAGGGTCAGGAGAGGTTAATGGCAGCGTGGTAGCTCAGGGTGGAGGAGATGTCTTAGTTCAGTTTGACAGGATACCCTCGGAGGAGTTTGTGGTGCTCATAAAGGGGCAGAAGAGCAATGGTTCCTCCAAATCATCTTCAGGTATCTTTCAAAGGCAGTCAGGCACCAGCATCACGGCGTCCACTCTCACTGTTATAGTTGTAAGTAAAACTAATCCATCTTAAAACCTGATATGACTTTTAAGATACATTGCAATGACAGTCTTTCAATTATATGACTGATACTGACCATTTTCTACTTTCCTTCCATTTTTAGGATGATTCAAATAGCGTCTTAACACCAGGAACGCCACTTTCAGTCCCCTTCTCTGTCGTGACCAACGGTGTAGGAGGAAACTTCCGTATCCAAGCTACCAATGACCAAGGTTTTGCTTTAACTTTCCCATCCAGTTTAAGCCTGAATACCGGAGGCAGTGCTAACGGTACAATGAACATCACAGCACCTGTTAACACCACATCGGGGACTGACGTCACTCTCACCATTCAGGCAGAGGCTCCAGGAGGCACAGATACCAACTATGTCGTCATGCGTTTCACCGTCCTTACAACGGTAACTTTCCATTTGAGGAAAAAAAAAAACACATTTTAATAAATGTTTCTGGTGCTGCATATGACATCCACTGCTACTAGACATAGCAGTAGACCACCAGCATCTCAGACCAAAACAAATGCACGTATTGTTTATTCAATAAAGGTAAAAAAAAAAAAAGAGAAAGTAGCATTTAAACACACAATACTCATAAAACTCAGATGAAACAGTCAAACTAAGCAGTGCTGAACAAATTGCAGCTTCCAGACTTATTTTAGCTGTTTAATGCCTTCATCATTTTTGTTTAACAGTTTAATTGCTGATATAAAACTTTATCCTCTTTTTCCTCTCCTCATAGGTGACCGATTTCACTAAGCCAGTGTGCAAGCTGCTCAGTCTGCAGTCCAACTGCTCTGAAAACTGCAACTCGTCGATGTGGGAGCTCTCTGTTCAGGTGACCGATGGTGCTGAAGGGACGGGTATTGACCGTGTTAGCCTCAAACAGGGCAACGGGATCATGAACACCAGCCTGGCCGCTGGCAATGCGAGCATAACACTGGTGTCCTACAATGCATCCTGCTGTTCGCCTGATGTGGAGCTGGTGGTTGTGGATGGGGTGGGTAATGTAGACACCTGTTTCTTCACCGTCCGGAAAACCACCACCAACAGCACACAAGCTGTGAACGAAACTACAACCACCAACACCCCACAGGCTCCAGCACCAGTAGCTGTTGTGTCGTTGTCTTCCAGAGCTGTTCAGTCTTTTCTTCTTTGCCTTAGCATCACTATCCTAGGGTTCAATTTACCATTCGCAGTGGGGATCAATTGAGTGTTGACATAATAGAGTGAGGAAGAGTTTTAAAATGTTCTCTTGGATTTGGAAAATCAACTAAATACTCAGTTGCCAGTTTATTAGGTACTTGAAGCTAAAACTAATGCAGTCTTATCCAACAGCCCTGCAGTTCTGTTATTCAGTTATTATACCAGCTCATAATGTTGAAACCATTTTAGAGAGGCATAATTATACTTTATAGACATTTAGGAGGTTGTTGAACTGTGTTGTGTTATACTGGGAGGTGTTTCTAATTTTTGGTCTACCTTTGTTGATGTTAATGGATTTATGGGTAAACCTAATTACTTGGTAACTGAAGTTAGGTGCAACTGGGTGATTGATAATACTGTAAAATCAATGATAAAATCTTTCAACTATGCAATATCTTCTACATTTACTGTTGGTATTATGGGGCACTTGATGTAATTGTAAAACTTTCTTTAAAGGTTTAGTGAGTTTGTGAATATGTTATGATTAAGACATGGGTCATGTGAACATGTCGATTTGATTAAGATACTTCAAACAAGGATCATTCATTCATGTTTTGGGTACTTTTGCTGATATTATAAGTTGTGTATTGGTATTGTTGATTGATTTATTTTATCATTTAAAATGAAGATATGCAATTGATTCTTGCTTCTTACACAGATGATTAAAAATCCATAAAGTGTGACACAATAAAGTTAAAAACATTATGTCAGCTGTGGTCCTTTTGGGAGAAAGGTGTATGAGGTGTTGAGGAAAAGAAAGGTGACCTTGTGGTGCCAGATTAGTTTAAAAAGAAACTATTTATATATATATATTTCTGCATGATTGGTAACATTATGTAGTATTGCATATAGATTCAGCATCAATGAATGAATGAAAATGAGTAAAAAACATTTGAACTTGTAAAAAATAAATAAGACAATAGAAATAAATGAAAAAAAAGAGATAAGAGAACAAACAAGTACCAGTAAAGTTCAGTAAATAATAAACCCATACAATAAACTCAATGGTCAAATACTCAAGTAACAGAAATTAAATCCTACTTCTTTGAAAAGGAGTAGGAAGAAGTTAACACTTGTATCTATCCCAATTCTATATACAGAATTGGGATAGATACAGTACCATAAAAATAGGCTACCAATAAAGTATAAATATAAACAAAAACAATTTTAAATACAGCCCAATACAATTCACACCAAATATCCCAATTCCACATCCATATACCTTACATGTAACTTTAGAAAAGTTTTTTTTTCATCTTTTTAAACTGATTTATGTTTGTACTTTGTTTTAATTGCAGCTCCAAACCATTCCACAAATTCACCCCGCAGATCGATATGCACATATAAATTAAATGTCAGAGGTTGTTGTCATGACATTAAAATAAAAAAGCACATACAGATAAAGGAAGCAACACTCGTCCAACATAAACTGTTCCAGTGTTGCATACGGGAGCAGCAGAGGAAAAAAAAAAAAAGAGTCCTTCCAGAATGAGGCAGGTCTCAAAACATTAGAGCTCCCCCTAGTGGAGGGAGAATGACCATCCTTCAAAAAGTTGTCACTGAATTACTTCTGCACATCATCCTCGTACATTGTAAAAAAAAAAAAGCAAAGCAAAGAAAAAGCAAGAACACAGGACCTGCAGGCACATGGTTTGAGTTAAAACAAACAGTTATATAACAACCAGTTAAACCAGTTTCAGTCACAGTGACACAACCAGTCACCCACACACAGCAACAAATAAAAGATACACACATCAGACAAGTTACAGAAGACAACATATCAAAGACATATCAATAGTAAAACTAATACACAGTAACAGACTTTCTAAGAGGACATTATTAATTACGTAGTATAGTCAATTTAAACAACAAAGACCGATCTCCAATACTACAACACTTGTGTTACCCCAACGATAATATCAACTTTAGGTTTAATATTTATCCTAAAGTCACACAGCACAATAATTGAGCCAACTAGCAAACTTTGAGTGTATCCCTGCAGCGGACTACAAAGTTACTTTGCAAATAGTTTTGTTGAACAAAGACACCTGCACCAACCATTAATCGATGCTTGATCGATATGAATTCATGCATCACGTTTTTGTTGCAGTCTGTGCAAATCATTGTTTAAAGTCCAGTTATTTTTCTCTTTAAAAAACTGTACTTTAATTTCCCTCCAAATCCCACCTGAACATCAGGCTCTGTGGTATTTGCAGATGACACATCTCACACCACAGGAACGTTGCAGCTAAAAACTCACAGACAGGTGAGCTGCACTGCTTGATTAGTGATACTTTGTGTTTCTCTTTTTCTTTCAGCTCTTGCCAGTCTGATTTATTTGTTGGTTTTGTTAATAAGAATACAAGATGTCATCCAAAAGACAGGCAAACAGGTGGATAGGTTTGGTTCAGTCACTCCCACACAAAAAATGAGGAGTGCACCTGTGCCTGTGGTGATACAAACTTAAGTGTCACAGACACATTATAAAGGTCTAATTATCACTATAATTGTGACTCATTGTGTTTTTTCTTTCAGATGTCTTAGATTTATTCAGTAACCAGTATTTGCCAGATCTATATAGAGTAAACATTTAACTGAAACACAACAGACTGCATAACTACTGTTTAGTCGGTGATTCTGAAAAAAAAAGTTATATTGATTTTTACACTTTAGGATAACATAACATTAAAATAAAATAATCTAAACCTTAAAGAGAAGGATCTCTGGTGTTTCTGTGGCATCAGTCTGGCAGCGGCTTCATTAACCAAACTGATGCCACTGATGATCATGTTTCTCATCAGCTGAATCATACCAAAGCAACAGGCTGAACAAGTCCTGCATGTCCCCGCCTTGACCGTGAATCACTGTAACACGGCTGTTTAGACAATAATGACAAAGTGTACAGCGCAGCTTCAACAGCTACAGTAAGGTAAGGTGCTCTTTTAACTCATAATTCTGACTAATGCCTGAAAGAAAGGCATCAGATTTTAATACTATACAGACATGACCTAAAAGTACCATGTGTTGTAACACAAGTAGAAAATCTTTAAGAAAAAATGTGTTTTTAAATTTTTTATTATTTATTGTAGGATTGTTAGTCAGCTGCCATACTGTACACAAGAAATTAACTGCAAGTTTAAAGAGTTATCATGAATTTAACATCTTTCTGCTGAATTAAATTACCAGTTTTCTAAAGTGTTCATGCTTTAATCTGAGATTTATCCTATTGTGAACTTGAGAGAAGATTGAGTGTTATATGAGTTTTATAGGCAGGCTGTGAGTAATCATTCATCATAACTACATTTGTTACATAAGGCAGGTTGCTGTATTGAGTAGAGCTGCAACATTTAATTGATTAATCAATGATTAATTTGTTATTAAATTAATCATCAACAATTTTGATAATTGATTAATCATTTTGATTGAGTTTTTAAGAAAGAACCCTCAATATTCTCTGATTCTAGCTTCTAAATGTGAATATTTTCTCGTTTGACAGAACAAGACATTTTAGAACACAGAGTTAATCAGCAATAAAAATAATAGTTGCAGCCCTAAAAACAAGTTATACAAGTGCTTTGAATTTGTGATTAATTGTGATTAATTACAGCCTAATATTGTGATATACTCAATTGATTTTTTTTAACCAATTGAAAGCACTAGTATTGAGGTGTGAGCTGGTTCTTAGAGCAGTGATTCCCAAAGTGTGGGTTGGTGCCCACCGGTGGGCCATGAAGGTCTTGCAGGTGGGCTTTGAGAGGTCATGAAAAATGACCTCTCAAGGCCTCAAAGTTTCAATTTGATCAGCTTGAAATTACCATAAAATATTCATGATTAATTCTTTAAAAAGTAATCAGAACAAAGATAAAGCCATGAGATTTTGATCACGTGTAATTCTTTATTTATCTGACTTAGTTTGCATTTGGTGACCTGTCACATGATCTTACATCTTGCCATCGGTATGATTAGTGTCATGTGTTGATTAGAGTTGTGATCAGAATTGGAGTTTTGGTGGGCCGCAGAAGATTTTCAGAAAATGAGCTGTGGAAGTCTTAAGTTTGGGAACGGCTGTCTTTGAGTGTTTGTGGCGTTCCATGACATCAAAATTCTGTTTTTTAGACTTTGAGGTCTGCAACACTGCTGGAATTATTGTTTATGAGTAAATGCTGACAAGTGATTTTATGAAGTTACAGAGCAAACATCATCTGTCTTGTTGCTTACAAAAGCCCATTTAAAGACAACTGTCAATTACAAACAAAAATCAGTGCACCTTTAGTTGAGGCTAATTACAGAATGCTGCGACAATTCATCAATGTGCTGACGTTCCAGCCATGAGTACTCAGTGGTCATTATTACATAATACATCATGGTCATTACTGCATTGGTACCCATCTGCAGAGCATCAGTGATATTGGTGAGGTGAGGTGTCTGAGCTTCTTTAAACGTTTCTTACGAGTGGCATGGAGGGAACTACAGTACTAATAAATCTTGCTATGAACCCTGTTGTCTGCACACCTGCAAAGTTTCGTGACTGCATCTTACGGTCGTGACACTATCGTGTTGATAAAATCTGTCCACAGACAGATAAACAACTGGCAATGTGGGTGACTCCAGGATCACATTTTGCCATCATGTCACACACACAAAGTGAAAGTTCACCTTATGTGCCTTCTTCCACTTCCTTCATCCAACCAAGGGCGAAATCTGCGGGTGGGACAAGGGAAGTCCAGACAAGCCCCAAAGGTTAGAAAGGTTATATCCCACCTTTTCTGGCACACAGTGGTTTGGTCCACTGCCTGCTATCCCCTCACACATTGGCTGTTGCTATGAGACGAGTATCTGGTAGGTAAATACTGAAGGTATGTGGTGGCTGACCTCCATGTATCGGTGTTTCCTACAAATAGACTTTATTGTATATTTTTTGACCCATTTTGGCACTTTTCATCTGTCCGAGAAAGCGACGCTGTCCATGATTGGTTGTGGACGATCTGCCCTTATGTATGCTGCCCTCGCTGCACCCCTCCATCCCTCCCTCACCTGTTCACTCTACTGTCTGAGAAGACCGACAGCGTTTATGTCTCCTCGTGCAATTGTTTAGCAGGAGCATGTGAGTGCACGTGGCTGGTGGCGATGTCATTCACCACCACGTTAGTTTGATTGTTGTGCTAGACTCCGCCAATAACCCCAAAACGCGAGTTGTGTTGTTTGGGCGACTTTATAAAAAAAACATCCTGCTGATGAAGAAAGTGAACAGGTCAGACACAAAATGTAAAGGTGCAGAGAGGAACAGAGAGGAGGGGTGATGTGAGGTAAGCCGGTGTGTGTAAAAGACCAGAGTTGTGTGTGCATGTGGGTAGAAGAGAAAAGCACGGTGAGCAGATTAGGTTGTGACTTTACCGTAAAATAGGGTGGAGAATTACGTAGAAATAAAATTGTGAAATATAAAATAGCCAACTAGAAATGCTAGTTGGTTTTTAAAGACATAAACAATATATTCCTCTAGACTGGTAAAAAAAAATTACAGATGCCTTATTGTTGTGTTGAACTGTGTATGGAAGGACCTTATAGTGCCATATTATTATTATGATTAATATAATTATTTGAAACATTTAAACATGCTGGTACAACCCTTACAACTATTTAGTATATAGCAGTAATGAGGATTTCTGCTATATACATTAATACATCAGTACTTTGGGCAGCGCCTTCAGTTTCCGCTTCAGGAATCCCCCCCACCCCCAACAATGAAATTGAATATCTGCCCTTGTTTCCCACCTCTTTAATTATTGAGCCCTTGCTCAAGCCTAACAACTTCAAACTACTACGTGACTGACACTTCCACATCCGTGACCAACACGTTGGTAACATCTTTCCACAGAATTACAAACACCTAGCAAAGTACTTATATACCAGTTCATCTACATTTTGCTATGATGACTCACACACACACACACACACACACACACAGTGTGAACAATCAATAGCAAAAACAATAGCAGCCATGCTGTTGTGCTGTAGAGTTGAATAAATGTTTTTCTATTGTCCTCAGACTGTTTGACAGGTTGAGGAGTGATGTCTTCAGGGTTGGCTGTGTTGTGCTTCCTGCTCCTGCACTCTGGAGCTCAGGGCTTTGGGATATTACCAGGAGAGTCTCTGAATCACCTGGAAATCACTGAGAGAGCAATTTTAAACACCGCTGTGCAGGTGTGCCGTGCTCTGGCCCTAGCTGAGGGAACAAACTTCACTCCTCCTGTAAGAATTCACTTCAGTTTACTTAATTTTAAAAAATCTCTTTTAGTAATATTAGTATGATTTGACTTTGTCTGTGTGTGTGTGTGTGTGTGCAGCCACAGCCTTACACTGCAGGAGCTGTTGCTACAGCCTGCGGTGCACCAAAGTCGTCCAAGAGTTTCCGCCGAGCCATTAGATTCATCACACTGATGAATATACGTGTGGACATCCGTCATGCCCTTAATGCAAGCTTCCACTTTGATGAAGAAATGTTTGTTCAAGGGAGGAAAATCATCACTGAGGGAATTCTGGCTGTCAAAGCAAGCATCAACCAGGAAAATTATGAGGCAGCGAGGCAGAAACTGGGAGAGATTTGCCATCCTTTACAGGTAATTATTGTTTTTATAAGTATCACTAATGCTGTTTATAACTTTTTAAAAGATGGATTATTAACCTTCATCTACTTTTGTTTAATTGAAGGACTTCTACAGTCATAGTAACTGGGTGGAGCTCAGAAACAAACGGCCAAACGCCAATCTGATCAGATCAGACACCAGCATTGGTAACATAGCAGGTAAATAGATGGCATGACCACGTGACTGTCTGTCTGTCTGTCTGTCTGTCCGTCCGTCTGTCTGTCCGTCTGTCTTTGTTTGGCTGTGCTGACAAACAGATGCCAACACTGATGAGGAATGCAGTTTGGACATGACTGCAGAGAAACTATTTCACAGAAGAAAACATAATAAAAATGCTGATTCATGCTTCCACAGAGGAAAGCAGGGCGACATGCCGCAACTGTGATGGAGACGACTGCAGGAACAACATCTTGGAGGACATCATAAGGGAGGGCATACTGACCTCTGGATATTTTGGTATTGTGCCCATAGTCTCCACCAAACCAAAAGGTAAATGATTCATTAAACAAAATTATACTTTTATTATGACCCAAAGGTTTACTCTGTGACCCTTCTGAGAGGGTCTAAACTACTTAGCTGTACATGAAGTAACTCCACCTCAAGCAGTTGCAACAGTTACCATGCTACTTGCAGTGATGCATCAGGATTAAAAGTTGAATAATATCATATAATACAATATATCAGTCACAGGGATGAAACAAGTACTTTTACTTTAATACTTTACATATATTTTGCTGCTAATACCTCTGTGCATTTAGTAAGGGAGGATTTCCTAAGACTTGTACTTGTTACAAGCACTTTTACATCACCATGTTGGTATTGATCTGAATACTTCCTCCGTCACAGACTACAATATGAATACTGTATGTTATTAAACAAACCTAAACATGCACAGCCTTTAAAACCAGTTTTATCATAACAAAATCAACAGTGCACACCCAGATGTTCTGATAGTTTTATAAAAGCTGATTGTAATCAATAGCTGCCTTCCACACAGTGTTTCACATGTTTCAGTGTCACATTTTCTGTCACATTGTGTGGAAAGTTACAGATTTCAGCTTTAAAGATGCTTTTAGTTACAGCATGAAGTGACATTTAGAAATATACCTGGTGCTTTTGATTATTTTTCAATTCAAGTTTAGATTTCCTGTAAAACTGTTTCCATTGTTTTAACTTTTGCTTTAAAGTCACTTTTAAAGGTCCAGAAAAGTGATGACAATGGTGTGTAGTGATAATGATGGAATCTGTGCTTCATGGCCTACTGATACAGTCAGGATACACATACACTGGCTTTGTGGGACCAGTAAACATGGACTGTAGAAATACTACAGTAGTCAAGTTCCTGGGTCTGTGCATAATGGACAAAAATTTAGTTTCTCTTCATTCACACTGTTGCTTTGGAAAATTGAGCTAATGTTTGCATTTTGAACTTGTCAACCTGTCAAAGCTTTGATTCCACTTCTGTATTGTTGTGCACACTTGAGTTCCCCTTTTCCCTGTTGTGTTTTCTGCCCTAAAGACATTTTCTATGCCATTTTGTCTTATAGACAAAAGGGTTAATCCTTGACCTTCCTTGTTTTAAGTGTAGTTATTATCAGTGTTGGTAAATAGCTTTATCCACTTGCCAAATGCTGGTAAAATATGAAAGAGGTATATTTTAGACACAAAATGATGGTTTACTACTAAGTGGTTGGTAAATCTGAACATTTATCTGTCAGTGACTGATAGATGTTCACATTTTAAAAACTCAATTTCCCACCCTGGATATTATACTGAGTTAGTTGTGTAGACCAGTAGCAGACTTTGGCTGTCTGCGGGGCAGGGGTGAAAAAAGTAAATACGGCACCAGTTGTGTGCAGTTGGGTAAGAATTGTTGTGATGCATTTCTGGTGAAACAGTTCTAATCTCTGGTTTACATTAAAATAGTTTTATTATGTGACTTAAAGTGCAACAACTGCTTCACCTCTGTGCTAAAAACACACTTTTAATTAGGCCTTTTAACTATTAAACCTCTTAGAGGCACATAGAGGCTGACTAATTTTCATGTTGGAGAGCCTATATGGCAATGAATCATTTTCTCCACTGGAAGGAAACCCAAAGGGGCACTTGACCATGTTTTTTCCACTGGAAGAGCATCCTAGATAGAGCATCCACCAGGGAGGGCAGTAGCAGACTTTAAGATTTTTACGAATCGCTACAAACTTTTTAAAGTTAAAAAAAGTTGCACACAATGATCTGCAGAAGTAAAAGCAAACATTTAAGCAGTAGAAAACTCCTCAGAAAATAAAAAACAAAACAGACTTGTGCATTTATTATCTTTCTTTCATACTGTTGAAAAGGAAAATGCAGTCATGGAGGAGCAGTTGATCAAACAAGTACCATCGAGCCTAAAGGTGGGATCAACAAAGACAGTTTCGACGCCAGTCACGGACATCTCCACACCGACGCAGCAAACATGGCGATAGCTGCAACCAGTGAGCTACTAGAGGACATTCAAGGGGCGGCTGGTGGCAGACAATTCCTAGAGTATGAAACCCATTCTGCTTGTTTCAGTTATGTGCTGTGTAGAGGCAAAAACAGATTTTTTTTTTCACATTTTTGTTTTATTTGTTGTTCTCTATCATTTAGGATGATTGGGATTTCCAAAGGATCCAGTAAAGCTCTTTGTTTCGTGGTCGACACCACGAAAAGCATGAGTGATGACATCGCAGCAGTGAGGGACGTCACATCCTTAATAATCAACAATGAAGTCGGAACAGAGGATGAACCTGCAGCTTACATTCTTGTACCTTTCAATGATCCAGGTAGGATCTTCAGGATGCTATAAAATTAAAACAATTAACAATTTAATTTAGTGTTGCTGGTTGTAAAAACAAGCACCATCTTGTGGAATGTTCCTAAAGTGTTGTGATATGATAAGAAAGATAAGATAAGAAGAAGAATGAAAACACATTTCTTTCTCCTGTCTCCACCTGAACTCTGAAGATGTTGGGCCGGTGATAAAGACCACAGACCCAAAGGCCTTCAAGATGGTTCTTGACACACTGTCAGCATCCGGAGGAGGAGATGAAGCGGAACTGAGTCTTTCGGGGCTTCAGGTGCTGTGAAGTCTGGTTTTTACTGTTTCAGAATCTGCCGCAAAAATCCTGCTGGCGTGTGAACAACTAAAATTATCCTTATCCTTAATGTTATTCCATACTCTCTTCCTCATAGATGGCTTTAAGTGACGCTCCTTCAAATTCTGAGATCTTCCTCTTCACGGATGCACCCGCTAAAGACATTCACCTGAAAAACACAGTGATCGCCCTCATAGAGCGCACCCAATCAGTGGTGAGTATCTGTTCTATGTGACGGCATGGACAAACTTAATCAATTAGTCTATTAGTACATTAGTTGATGATTAACAGAAAATTAATCAGATATAATTTTGAGAATCTATTAATCTTTTCTGTATTTTTTAAGACAAAATACCAAATATGTCTTGTTCATGCCTGTCAACATTGGGATTAAAATATAAGGGAAATTTTCTGCCGCTCAGCCCCAGGCAGTCTGACTTTCAAATTATTTTTAATAAAGCATTTTGGCCTAATAAGCCTATTATTGTTTAATATTTTAAGTTTTATTAGTCTCTATCATTATGTATCAAAAAACATGGGAAATCTAACAGCTCACTGTGGCTGCTCCCCATTATTTCCTGCAATATTTCAAACTAGTCTGCTGACAAAACATGCTGAAAACGGTCCCATTTTGTAGACACACTTTTGATGAATGCTGCAAACCTAAGCTTACTGACTCATTTTAACAAACATTGTATTTGCTGTGACTACTACAAAATAAAAGTCAACACTTGTGAAGCTGCAGCTGCAGTAGGAAATGTTCAGTTTGTGATTTTACCGCACATATATTTTTTATTTATATTTTTTTAATTGTTGTTCCCTTTTTCTCTTTCCAGGTGACCTTCATGATTAGTGGCTCAACTGTGGTCAATCGTAGAAGACGGAGTGATCACAAACAGCAGAGACATGGTAGGATAGGGGAATCTGATGCTCAGCTGTACAGAGACTTGGCCCTGGCTTCAGGAGGTCAGGTTATTGAAGTCGCAAAGAGCGAGCTCGCTGCGGCCGTCAGCGTCATAACGGAGTCCTCCACCTCCTCTCTGGTAATGTCACAAAGATCTCACTGCAAGTTAATTCTGTCAATTCAAAGATTTCAGCTGAGTCACCTGTTTAATGTGATCGACAGGTGACCCTTCTGCAGGCAGGCAGGAGCCCGGGAAAAACAGATACTTTCTCTTTTATAGTCGATGATACCATAACAAACCCTATAGTTTATATCACTGGACGCTCCGTCACCTACACTCTCACCAGCCCTACAGGTAAAAACACGGCCTTTTGTCTTTATGAATGCTAGTTAAAGGGACAGTTGACCCCAAAATTAAAAATATGTATTTTCCCTTGGCCTGTATTTATCCATCTAGATTGTTTTGGTGTGAGTTGCAGAGTTTTGGAGATATTGGGTGTAGAGAAGTCTGCCTTCTCTTCGGTATAATGGAACTAAATGGCACGTGGCTTGTGGTGCTCAAAGCCCCCCAAAAAATACATTTGAAAAATTCAAAACCAGTGTCTTTTTCCAAACATCACGACCTGGTTACTCAAGATAATTCACAGAACTTGTTGTGGGCAGTTTCATGTAGGAACTACTGCTCAGAGCAAGATCTGTGGATTATCTTGAGAAATGGGTTAAATAGTGCTACAGGCCACGGGGAAAATATTTATTTTTGGTTTTGTGATGAACTGTCCCTTTAAAGCTTTGTGTGTTTTACTTAAGGATCAGTATGTGTTAATTTTCAAAATATAATTGCAGAACATATGCAGTCCCTACTGTCCTTGACACCACATTTTGCACATCTGCACATTTTTCTGCCTACCTATTCCCCACACCTAAATGTAGGACTAAAATCAATGTATTTAATTAAAATTGCTGTACAGAAGCCCTGAGAGGCAAGGGGAGAAAATCTGGTGATCTATTTTCTATTCAATTCCTCTGTGCACTAGGTATAGCACAAGCACAAGGTATATACTCTGTAATGTGCTTTAGCAAGTTATGTAACATTACTGCTTATTGTTTTTTGTTTGAAGGTGCCTCTCAGCAGAGCACCAGCACATCAGGATCATTGATCACCTCGTCCCAGTCAGTGGGAAACTTCATAACTCTGCGGATCAAAAAAGAAACTGGACGATGGCAAATAAAAATGGAGTCAGCCAATCCCTACACTCTGAAGGTCATAGGTGAGAAGAACTCCATTTATTTTGATCACTATATGGATATTTATATTTATTAGAGAGCATGTTCTTCTTATCAGTTACAAGTGAACAGTCCTCTTTTTGTATCCAAAACATAATTGTTTTGGTTTGAAACTCAGAGAGTGTGTTCCCCTCCTGCACCCGTATGTATCTGATGTGCAGAAAGGTAAGTCTGTCCCGTGTGGCTTGACTTATAGTATCTGCTGTATTGGAAACCTTGAGCTGAAATGACCTTCAAAACACCAGCTCACATCTGGTTTAGCTTCTGTTCCTTTAGCTTTCATTGTTGAGTTTAATTTTTGTTCTTCTTAACCATCTTATCGGCGTGGCTGTAGGGATGTTAGTGTTGGTCTTTCCGCTTTGTTCCCAAAAAAGTCCAAATAAATACTTTGATAATTATTAATACCATTACATGAATTTTGCCTAAATCTAATCCATCCATGAAATGTTGATAATGTCATATTTATATTCCTCTTGGGATGAACTGTAATAACTATGGTGATCTCTTACCTTTTTATCCAGCATCAGAAAGTCAAAATTTAAAAGTTGTTCAACACCAATATTTTGCTAAAACTAAACATTCCCATCAGCCTCAGCTGTATTTTGTTTTCAGTGCTACTCAACAAATGTTTGTGCAAATGCATGTTAGGCTTGCTAAACAATTGTGAGCATGGTAAAAATGAAAAAAACGCAAATGATGTTTGGCACCTCTCTGCGAGTTGCTTTTTCATCTCTCCTGCAAAAACATGAGGCTCACCGAGCATCTGAAAGACGAGGCACCTGGGGCGCATTAGCAGCACGTAAAACGCTCACTGCCAATAGAAAACAACTGGGAAAAGATGCCTCTCACTGTCAAAACTACGCTCTCTGTGATTGGGGCTGTAAGGTGGTGAAAAAATAGACGCCACTGTTGGTAGGAAGAGCATATGGCTGTTTATTAAGCCTTTTTTCCTTTTTTTTAATTTCCAGGTCAGAGCCCTATTGACTTCCTGTTTGACTTTGTGGAGGCATCTCAGGGCCCGTTCGGGGGATTTGATGCACTTGACACACGTCCCAAAGATGGTAAAGGAATCTGTCATGATGTGACTTTTATGCTATAACATAACAAAACATTATCAAGTCAGACTTAATAAATTGTCTTTGTCTTTGAAGGTGTCAACGTTAGCTTGTTGGTGTCTTTAGCGGGGAGTGACACTGCCAATGTGACAGAAGTCACTCTGGTTGAATCATCGGGGTCAGAGGAGATTGAAGGAGTCGTGGAGCCACAGGGGGGCGGGAGCTTCTTAGTTCATGTTAACAGAATACCATCGTCGGCATTTGTGGTCCGAGTGAAGGGAAAAGATGTAAACTCGGCTTCAACGGTCTTCCAAAGGCAGACGCCCACCAGCTTCAGGACCTCCAATCTGACTATTACTGTGAGTACTGATTTTACACCATCACTGTGTCACAGGAACATCAAACATGAGAGGATATGCAGCAGCTAAAAGTTTAAATGTTCTCTCTTTCTATCTGCCCTCTATATTTAGGCTGACTCAAACAGCATCTTGTCACCAGGAACACCATTCACTGTGCCCTTCTCTGTGATGACCAGTGGACAAGGGGGAAACTTCACCATCCGAGCCACCAACAATCGACGTTATGACTCAACATCTCCAACCAGTTTATTTCTGGCAGCTGGAAAGAGTGCTAATGGTACAGTGACCCTCTCAGCTCCTCGTAACACCCCATCGGGTACTGACATCACTCTGACGATTGAGGCTGAGGCTCCAGGGGGTGAAGATACAAACTACATTGTGCTGCGTATCTCCGTCATTAACACGGTAATATTCCCACTGAAGAAGCACATTTATTAACAAAATTCTCACTCTTATTTCACAGGTTTGTAACTTTCAGGAAATGGAAAGGACTATGTAATGTTCTTGTCTAGATTTGAACCCCAAATTTGCAAAACTCTAATGAGATTTGTTTCTTCATTGTGCACATTGTACAGACTAATTGTTTTATAATGTGGCAACCCTGTGGTTAAGATCTGGTTAGGTTTAGGGACAGAAAACAACTGATTAGGATTAGGGAAAGATCATGGTTTGGGTTAAAATGATTATTCTTACAAGATCTTTTGAGGGTCTGGGGTTCCCTTCCAGGTAATTCATAACTAACCCTTCCTATGTCCCACCCCTTTTTGCTCTGTGCTCCAATAACAGTTGAGCATGCTTGGTACCCCAGTGGAACCTCGCCAACTTTCTTCTTTTCTGTTTCCTGTACTTAGATTAGTGTGACTGCATTTTGTTAAAATGAAAGACCAGGACATTTGCAGCTTGCTGTTCATTACATCATTGAAATATCCAGTGTTATTATCTATGAAATAACAAGGCAGACTGTTCCAGTGTCATGTATTTTGATTATCATTGGTAAGTGTTGTACTGTAATAAACTATAGTGCAGGCAGGCTGATAAAATTGGGTTCTAAGTAACTTTGTCAGCTGCAAATCATAGTTTCTCTCTTCTCCTCTTCACTCGCCTTCCTTCCCTTTTCTTTATCTTTCCACCTCATTCTTCTACTCTCTCCTCACTTCACTCTTTTTAATTTTTCCTTCATAACTCTCCTCTCCTTCCTCTCCTATCTTTAACTACAAATAGTACACTATAAGATAAAGTATCTTTTACATTTTTGAGTTCGATTTCAAAAACCTTGTTTGAACTAATAAATTGGCAGGCTCTATAATCCTATCTTTACCTTTCCTCCTCTATTTCCTTCACTCTCATTCCTCTTCACTCTGCTTGGCTTGAAAAGACATCTGCAGTAATATTGTAGATTCACTTGACAATTGCGAGCTTCTAGCTAAGTTGTCCACAGCAGTTTCCTCTAAAACTAGTGCGAGCAAATAGATAGAAGAAGAAAATTAGTGTTAGGAAGATGCTATAGTGAGCAGCCCTGTGTGTTGAGGAGCACAATGCAAGTGAGAGACCGACCAGTAGCTCTGCTGCTCACGTAAAATATTATTTCACATCGGCCTGTTTTTAATGCACAGTTAAAAACCGGGGATATTTTTGTGGTTAGGTTCAACCGGGGGCACGCCCCAGAAAACATGGACGTCTGGTCAAATTAACTTAGATATGTTAGATATATGTGCTAGGCTCCTCTGTGTTGAAAAAACAAAACAAAACAAAATTTGAAGATGATTAAAATATGCTGGGGGACGTCTAAAAGCAATATGCTGTATACAATCACATCTTAAGTTAGCTAATGTTTGGAAAACAAAAGCTAGATAGAATTATGTATTTTAGCTAGCATTTTGCTAACATTAGCTATCTGATGTAACTAGCTAGCTAATGATTAATGTAGATAGGTAACTTAAGACGTGACTATGTGTTGCTTTTACAGGTCCCCCAGCATATTTTAATCATCTTCAAAGTTTGGTTTACTTTTCTACATAGTTGAGCCTAACAGAGGATATCTAAGTACAGGAAACAGGGAACGAGACAGTTGAGAGGTTCTGTAAAAAGGGGCAGTACTAAGGCATAGTCATAGGTTATGCTTAAAATTAATTGAAGGTGTAAGCTTTGAATACTGTTCAAAAACTCTTAAACTGAGCTGGTCTGGACATCAACAGAGACTGTTCAGGAGTCATCTTCTGTCCTTTATGGAGCTCCTCCTGGAGTTTGTTTTAGCAGTTTTCTGGGTCATTTCATTTAAACTGATTTTAATCCGTGGCCTAATAGACTGTAGCCTTTGAGGGTTCAATAATAGCTCCCTCTGCTGGTCATTACACATATATCATACATTTTACTGCACCAATATTTCCAGGGTTCCCTTGATGGTTAAAATAAAAATGAATGGCACAAGGCCTTTAATACCAAATTAACCTTACAAATAACAAGAAAAATGTTACCATGTTACTATAGCTTATCTGTCCCAATAATTAGTAACAATTCCCATAGTTCTTCTCAGAAAACTTATTGGAAACTATTGTGAAATTATTCAAAAATTATAGACCCAAAAAATAAAGCATTAATGTCTGTCTCTCTACATTCCTCTACCTTCATGTTTGTTGGTTAACGCACGGATGTGACTGACTTTATTCACTCTTTCTTCTCCTGATAGTTGACTGATTTCACTGAGCCGGCGTGTGAGCTGCTCAACCTGCAGTCCAACTGCTCTGAAAACTGCAGCTTGTCCTCGTGGGATCTCTCTGTCCGGGTGACTGATGGGGCTGATGGGACGGGTGTCAGAAATGTTACCCTCCAAAAGGGCAATGGGACCCTGAACACCAGCCTGGATGCTGGCAACGAGAACATAACACTGGTGTCCTACAGTGCGTCCTGTTGTTCGCCTGAGATGCAGCTGCGGGTTGTGGATCGGGTGGGTAATGCTGGCACCTGTTCCTACTCTTTCCGGGAAGGCTCACAGGCTGCCATCTCTTTCTCCAACAAAGTCATGCCGCCGCCCATTCTTTGCCTGAGTATAGTGGTGTTAGGGCTCCGTATACTGACAGAAATGGGCATCCAGTGACACCATGTCACAGTTTCTAATAGTTAAAGCTGCCTAAATCTTTAATTGATGATGTTTATACTGTGAAAGGGGTTCTCTAGAGTGGCAGACCCACAAAACAAGCTTTTTTTTTTTAGATCAATGTAGGTTTTTATTATGCATTTACTCTATCTCTTTATGGTGCAGCCAACAACTGTTTTCAGGAAAAGCTCTGATAAACCTATTGTACACTAAAAATGCCAACTGTCTTGTTCTATACCTCGGACATTTGGATGGATCGGTGCATAAAGAAGACCAATATTTGATTAAGATTCTATTAGTGGCTGGGAAGAAGGCCATTACTAAAAACTGGCTCAAGACTGACCCCCCTTGTAACAAACTATGGATGTCAATTATAGACGATATACTTGTGATGGAACATCTCACATACAAGTTGAAATTGAAAGAACACTTATTTGTTAAAAGATGGGGGAAATGGTTATTATATAAG
>JAJHUR010118532.1:1361-24264 GCA_027495735.1 Lutjanus campechanus
TTGCAGTTCAGCTGCCCTCCACACCCTAATGATTTTGTTTCAGCCCCTTATTTGAATTTCTGATTGGCACAGTTATGACTCCCATTACTCACTCCTCTTTATGAAACATCTGTTTACAGACAGTGGTGACAATTTCTGAATGAGAGATGCCTTGTGAATGAATAGAAACAGCTTCCCTCCTCCTCTCAGACCACACTCTTTTTATAGTTGGATGCAGCTGTCTCATGTAAGTCTTCTCTCCACAGACATTATATAGTTCATTTGGTCAATATAAGGTGCATTTGATTTTAATCATATAGCCACAATAATGAATGCTGGTTTTTGACTTTTTTCAGATTACTTTTTCTTGTGGACAGTATTATGCGTATCGATGCTGCCAGATTCAAGTAGAGTTTCCTCCCTTATTCTGTTTATTGCCGTTTATTTGTATCTGATCCATATTTAGTCTGTTTGGTCAGAGATGGAACTTTTCTTTCAGTTTAGAGGGTGTACAGTTCCATGGAAGTGAAGAACAATGAACAATATTGCGGTTTTTGCCTTTATTCTGAAAAAGGCAGTATTCCTAAGCTGTTTACATGGCTAACAACAATGAATATTCCTCTAATATTCCCATTTACATGCCGTGATACAGGACAGGGTTCTACTTGTGGTGGACAGCCCCACTCTTTGATTAAGTTAACCACCTCGAAAAGGTCAGCATTGCGATATTTGTGTATATCCAAAAACCTGTTCATATCAAATGTTTAAAATAATGTTTAAAAGTAGGTGTGTTTCTCCCTCCAAGCAGAAATGTGGGCTTCTCTTTTGTGCATGTATCTCTACCCCAGCCTTGCAAAATATTAAGTAGCTGGTTTGTTTACATCACAGAGCTGACGGAAACAGAGGCCATGTGTGGCAAACTGCACTAAAAAAAGAAAACAACTGAGATGCATATTCTGAATTGGCTGCATTCCCACATGTCTTAATCAGAATATGCTCCATTCAGAATTAGGCCAAATTCAGAATATCCAACTGGAATATGTTGTTTACATGACCTGTGTCAGATTAGGAATATTGCCATATTCTGAATAACAGTTGAAAATTAGCGTGCATGTAAACGTAGCCAATGAGAAGATGGAGACAATTCAGTTTTTGCTTTAGGTTCCTATTTCACCTCTGTTGTACCTTCTTGCTCTCTTGCCTCTTAACTATCTGAGTTGCAACATGTTGTTTTGTAGTCTGAGTTCTGTTTGTACGATTTGTGAGGTTTGGCATCGTTGTGGCGTTACACACTCGCACACATACTTTCGACTGCGAATCACGTGTCTCACCAAATACATTTAAAATATATTTTAACAACAAACCTACCAAGTTTTGCACAGCTTTGAAACTATTTCAGTAGAGGTGTTCTGAAGGACTTTTACCAATAAGTAAGATATATGGAGTGTTTTTCTCTACAGGTGAGCACCTGTGGAGTTGCAATTGATTGCATCATTGTGAACACTCCTCTAAGAATACACAGTATCTGTCAGTATCCGAATAACAAGTACACAAGAATCAGCCTGAAATACATATAATGAGACAGATCCAGATTTATTTTCTCTAACATTGATGACAACAAGTTTATCTTCTGGCTTTATGTGCTGCTTTTTATCTTTATATTGCTGCCACAGTGGCTACAAAAATGAAACTACTCTTCCTTTATCCAGGTGCAACATTGCATTAGAGACATATGTTTTTAATTTGCTGTCATGCATTGTCTAGGCTTTTGTGTTTTCAAGCAGCAGTTATAGTTCAGATAAAATATATGCAGTATTGTTTCTGTTTGTTTTTATTTTTATGTTTTTTGGTGTGATGGCCTCATATCCACCTGCTTTTTTCAATATATATAGATTTTACCTGTGATATTCCATCTTTCTGTGCGTCTAGAGGCTCTCCAGCTCATTGTTTTCATAGGAACTCTACCAGGATGAGAAAAAAACTAACAAGCACTTGTCAGTTCTCAGCCATCACCCTCCTGACAAGCCACTCTGGTGGACTTCTCCTCTTATCTTCCCTCTCTCTCACCTTGCAGTCATCTGAGAGAGCACATTTCATTGCATTTGTATGTGTGTACAAGTGTGAGTGTGCGTGTTTGCAGGCGCGTGTGTGTGTGTGTACATGCTTGCCTGCATGCATGTGCCTGTGTGTATACGTGTGCGCTTACATGTGTCAGAAACTCGACATGATCTTGTCTCCGGTGAAGGCCTTGGATCACCCGGCCCTGCTCACTCCAGACCTGACAGTGCAGCTGAACTAATCAATATCTCTCTGCAGTCAAAGGTGGGTTCTGCCACGAGGCCGCAGGGGTGCACTAATTGATGGAAACTCACCGCCGGCTAGCTCCATGCCCTGCGGCGCTGGAAGACGGAAAGCTAGGGCCTTCCACCGGAATAGAAGGGGAAATAGAGGACAGAAAAGGCCGAGATCATAATCAGGAGGGAGGAAGCTGTTTAGTTTTTGTCACTTTTGTCTGTTTACACGCGTGGAAGAGTGTGATTTTACATACATGGGACATGCTGCATGTCAGGTGGCATATTTTGCACTTTGGCAGTTTTTGTCAGACTTTCTTGTCTTATTCTGAAAGACAGTAATGTTCAACATAACAATGGCCTTTTGGTATACAGGTAGAAAACCTGTGGTGGAGATTTATTTACATTTTTTCACCATATTACTTAAAGTGAATCAGTTCGGTAGGTCAACATGCTTTAAAGAATTGCTAAAATATGAACCCATTAAACCGAAGTGGAGTTGTTTGAGGATCGTAACAATTGTCAGTGTATTACCTACAATAGATGCCAGTCAGTATGTCCCCAGTTTAGAGAAGCAGGGAGGAGTACCAGCACAGAAGCTAAGCTAAGCAATGAGATGCTGTGGATAGTGTCAGCAATGAAAGGTAGCTTAAACACCTTTTAAAAAATCCGTAGCAGTGTACGCAATATTTAGAATATTTTAACCAATTTACCTTGTTGTCAGACATCCTTTTCAAATGGGAAACACAGTTATATAAGCCAAATACCACTGTCTCCAAACTCAATGGGAAAAATTGGTGATTTTACATCACAGAACACAGGAGTCGCTAGTCTACCGCTAGTTTCGTTTTTTTGTGTTATTGTGTGACTTTGCATTTTAAAAGGATAGTTTGGATTCGCTAAAGTCACACAATAATACAAACACCACACTGAGGCAGCGGGGGACCAGTGACTCCTGTGGTCTGCAAGGTAAAATTACTGATTTCACCCATGGAGCTTGGTTTGGAGAGAGTGATGTTTGGTTTATATCACGGCAGTTTAACATCTGAAAAGGCTGTCTGACAATGAGGTATAAAGGTGAAAATATTGTAAAAATAGCGAATTGAATTTGATGGGGGGGGGGTTCTGTGGACCTTTTTTAAGTGACTAATAAGTTGCTACAGTGCTTCTCCCAACTGGGAGTGTGTCAACTGGCATCTACTGTAGGTAATACACTGACTATTGATAAGTACCTTATACAACCCTGTATCAAATAATCTGAACTACCCCTTTAATCTGGATTTAAATGTTTAGTTTTATTGTCAAAGTCTGCCTCTTACACCTAAAATCTGTGTTGGAACACAAATATGTATTTGATTTTATTAATGACTTACAAAGAATTTCATCGCATGCTAGAGGAAACATGCTATTCCTTATAAATAAATAGTAGTGATTATATTAGAATATCACCCATTCTTGAGAATTGGGACAAATCATGTCCCACCAAAAAAACTTTAAATATTATTAATACCAACATTCTAATTCCATTTTAGTGAAAATGTATTCTTCAGTGATTTATATATATGAAATATCTATAATTTATTTGATGTTTTTGTTTGCTTTAATTTTTTTAATTTCTAAACTTGCTCTGTGCCAGAAAACGCCATTGTGTTAAAAGCCTTCACAATCTAAAACTAACAATACCTACAGATAACATAGGTGTAAAATGTGCTATTATAATTATCTTTGTGTTTAAAATGTTGGCCCTTTAAAGTTGTGTCTTAGATTCCCATCAACTCAGTCAGATTTTTTACAAAAACATGATTTAATCAGGCATAGAAAGGTTTAGCTATACCCTAAGGACTGTCTTACTTCCTGGTTTTAAAAAGGCGGGAATTCTGCTCAAGCACTGGTAAGCTTTCT
Organism: Lutjanus campechanus; assembly: GCA_027495735.1. Lineage (NCBI taxonomy): Eukaryota > Metazoa > Chordata > Actinopteri > Lutjaniformes > Lutjanidae > Lutjanus > Lutjanus campechanus. Next base: position 5,534 of record JAJHUR010118532.1, read on the forward strand.
GTTTTTCAACAAATTTGTTAAATGATATTGCTATCAGATATGTCTCAACCAAAACATGTCAACTCTGTAGCACTTCTAAATCAAAGCCAAATAAGGTTATGGTCCAAAATTTGATTACCATTAAGAGAACTCTTAGCAACTTCAAAAAATAAAATGGTTACTCATGGCAACTATGCTGTGAAATGAAAAAATGTAAAATTTTGCCAACTCTGTAAGATGTTAGATGGAAAATCTGACATAGTAGGAAGCAGAGTAGAAATAAATTTTTGAAAAATGGAATCGCTAGGAGACTGGCACGTTACATGGTTTAATAGCAGCATTTTATCTTTTAAAAATATATTTGTCCAGCATAATGTAAGAGTAAAAATAGAAATCCCCTCAATATAAGACTTTGTCCCAGTTCTCAAGAATGGGTGATATATATGTATTGTCCACCAGGGTGGAAAGTTTTCCTCTTCGACGAGGTATTTATTACTAGAAAAGCAGATTTTTTTATATTCACAATCACAACCAGTTAATTATCATAGTCTTCTGTGATCATATAATCATATCATCATCATATAATAGTATGAACCATCTGTTGTGATGTTATAATAGTGTTATAAGCCAATCTTCTCTTTCTGACTTTGTAGCCACAAATTATCACATGAAGAAGAATCACCACAATCAGAGTTTTCTGTCAAGAGGGGGAAAAAAAACAGAGTGTCCCATTAGAAATAAAAGATAATTTGAGAAAATGCCCACTGACTTGCTTCTTGTTAAGAATATATTGTTATGGTGCAGACTAAGCACGCCATGATAATTACCATCAATAATTGAGTAAGGGGAAATGGTAGAAAGAGCTGCATTCAATGCTGCTAAATGTGCCTGAGAGATGCTGAGATGGACAGTCTGGCTAGCTAGCTAATTTGGCTCCTTTTTATGTGGCACTGAAGATTATCTTTATGTTTCCACCCGCTTAGCTTTGGCTCTTATGAAACCTGGGAAGAGAGCACGTAGTGTTTCCTGTCACTGCCATTTATCAATTGTTTGGTGGTACATATCGATCTCAGAGAGCATCAAAACAACATAAAGTGAAATGCATGTCTCATCCTGTACGCCATATTAAACTCATTCATGAATAAGAGCCTTTTACTTTATTATAGAAAGGATGCTAATACAAAACTATGAGTATGTACTAATTGTGGTGGTGGAAAGAGTACTGAAAAGCTGTACTCAAGTAGAAATACTTTGACATTACTGAAATATTACTCAACTACAAGTAAAACTACTGGGGACGGATACACAAGGCCTGGGTGATATAGTTGATAAACTTATCCCAATAGTGAAGTTTCATATCTGCTGATATGATAATTATTGATCGTGTAGATTATGACTGATGACGTGTACAAATAAACAAAATCACATACCACAATATTTTTGACCAAATACTTCAACATCAATATTGCGACGATATTGTCGTGTTGACTATTGGTGCTTTCAGAAAATATTAATCCAATGAGATTTTTTGAGAAATAATAATCAATAATGTGGATATAATGACTAAGTGGGTAAAGACAAATCATAGAACATCTATAACAGTCTGTTGAATTCACAAAATTATATCACTTTACTGTAATGCAGCGCTTAAACCTGGAGAAGACAACACTTATGCCATGTCACAATATAACAGTATCCAAAATCTATCACCATAGATATAATATCAATTTATCACCCAGTTGTTGTCTAGTATTTAAGGTTTTATCCTCATGTTGGTCTTAACCTTAAGGAATGGAAAGTTAGTTAAACTGTTGCACAAAAGACCTTAGCAACCAAAGTTAGGAGTAGTTTATGAGTTCAAATGAATAATATATGGAATAAATTCTATTTTTCTTATGTAGCACATTTGGTTTCAGACTAAATGACTGAATAAGAGGGCCAGTTATGTCATTAAGCCTGTTTCATGTTTGCTAGTTAGGCTTTACTAAAGTTACTGTAACAGTCTAGTTTATATCTATAGCTAACATACTTTAATCTGTAATAAACAAGTTGCTCGTTAGAAAAAGATGTCATCTTTATTATGAACGGTGCCTGTACAGAGATTTCTTTCACTATCAGCCATATTGGATATTTTTTGGACCTCCTAGGTTGAGGCAATAATGGACAATATTCATCCATGGCAATAATTTTACACAAAAATTATTTTCTCAAGGTTAATACAGAGTTAGAAGAATGACACAATTTTACATCATTTAAACTAACACAGAATACAATACTGAAGAAGCCACACGTGATATGTGTTGTTTGCTCTTAATGAAGTCACAGTAAAGTCAGCTCAGTGTGCAGTAGTTTATTATGATACTTCATAGGTGCTCCTGCGACTGACCAGCACCTGATCACTAACACTGGCAGCGCAGAGGGAGTTCAGTTACTTAATACTTCGTCTACGGTTCCATCTCTCTATTTGGACTGCAGGCGCATTCTTTGAACATTAGGGTCTTACATATTCCCTTTCTAAGTAGGAATGAAATTATAGACTTGAAAAAATTGTCATTAACTACCGTTACCTCCAATTATGTCTCAGTTACAGTAATGTGAGTCGTTGTAATTTGTTCCATGTTATAATTTTTAAATTAATATTTTGTGTGAAATGTTTTTGTTTGTTTTTTGTTTTTGTTTTTTAGTAAGTAGCCATGTAATGTCATTATCATGAAATAAACCCCTCTGCATCACTGGGGTTTATTATGAAATAATGACCTGTATATATGTATATAAGTATATATGTATAAATCATATTGTAAGGTGGTTTCAAATGAATATATATATATATATATATATATATATATATCTGTTTCTGGATTTTTGATTTTATCTGTAGCAGCGCATGTCTCAGGAAGAAAACATCATCGGATCAAGCGAAAGTTGCTTCTTCTTTTTTTTTCACTTCTGTGTATATTATGCTGACGATTACCTTTCTGGAAATCTTGAGACTGAGATAACCTTAATGCAGAGCTAGCTGGAGGGCAGTTGTTGGCAAGAGCTGTTGCTTGTGTCTTTGGAGGCGCGAGCTTGCCTCTGAAATAGGCCAGAGATCTGTTGCAGTCCAATCATGCCCATGAATACTGTGATCAGCAAAAAATTGGCCTGAGCCTACTGAGGGAAAAACTAACCTTGAAACTTACTGCATTATCGAACTGAAGCAACCTGACAGACATGTTTTATTGCAATATGTGGAAAACTTTAGAACAATCTGGGTATTCTGATTAATGCTGGAGGACCATATATACATATATTTTTTATATTTTTCTACCATCACCATTCATGCATTTTACACAATATATTTCTATATGGATTTGGACATGGGTTTTCAACAACACACAAGCTGTAAAAAAAAAATAGTGAAGCAGCCATAATGCAGCAAAGGACTGGAGAGTCTTCCACAACAAAGAAAGTTCAGAGTCAGTATTGACTGAAAACGATAGGCAAACCCCCCGGGAGTAAGGTGCACTTTCCAAAATGTAAATCAGGCCTTCCCTGAGACACACAGGCCTCTCCCTCCCCTGCTGCTCAGAAAGCTTTGCCATTCACCTTTAAACAGCAGAACAATAATCAATGGAGCATTATTAATGCTGAAATCATTCATGTGCACTCCTGTGTTACCCTGCTGAGTGTAAAGCCACTGCAGTCATGTAGCCCATATAGTGGATTGTATCTAGTACACCTATCATACCGGCATGTAACGACCTGAGATCTATATTTATCCAAAATTCATGGCAGGAATCATGTTACCGTTCGCCAACATCTGGATTTTTTGTTTTAAATCACCTGCAGACCTTATTGTTGGCACTGATCATGAACTATTACCATAGAGCAGATCCTCCTGAGGCCTTTGATACCTTCGATTCCCGCTTCTTTCTCCACCTTCCTCTTAATCCCTAAGGTTTTTGGGCACCGGTATCAAGAATAGCAGTCTTGAGACAGAAAAGAATCACACATGTATGCTTCAATCTTTAATAAGCCATGTTTCCTCGCCGCGTTACACATGAGCCCTTGCTCCATCCCACAAAGGCCGTGGTGTGGTGTGAATTTTTCACAAACCGTGTGTCTGTTTCGTGTCTCAATGCACAGAGGCCTGTTCCTTTCATGGAGCGCAGCCTCGCGTATTTATCGGACATTGGAAGAGCGCGAGCGGAGCAGCAGCGCAGTGCCCGGTGAAGGGAAGGAAGAGGGAAGGAATGAGCGCTCTCCTTCATTACAGGGGCCAGATATAAATCAAACTAATTATGGAGCCACTACAGTATCGAACCCATGGAGAGGAAATGAAATGATCAGAGGCAGGTCGCAGCTCAACACAGAGCGAGTTAATGAAAATATTAATTACCTGATGATATACTGGGAATCTGGAGTCCCACCCCCCACCCTCTTACACCTCCTCACATCCCTCTCCCTCTCAAACCCCCTACCACAGAGAGCATTTGTTTTAATTGAGTAATAATAAGACTGTTACATTTGGCTGAGTCACTTGATTTGAATGGGTAATTGACCAATAAAGGCCCATGATAGCCAATTATAAAATCCAATGTAGCGCTAATTAGTTAGCAACTCTTAAGTGTCTAACTAACACAGAGAACATTACACCTCAGTGCAGCTGCTTGTTTTAAAAGTCATAAAATAAAAGCCAAGTGAGTTCCCCGAGTGAGTTTGATCCACACGACAGATACTAAATTACACACACACACACACACACACACACACACACACACACCTCCCACCTAACATTATGGTGTAATTTGCTGTTAATATCAGATTTTGGCCTCATGATCGATTTCCTCTGTGTTTTCGTTCTGAATTATTCAGTGGTACACTTTATCTCCTCACCTTCCCCTCTCCCTGCACTGCGGACCCCCCCCCTCACCCCCCTCCCATACCATTTGTCACATTGGTCAATAAGTGGGTGAAATTTGGATCCTGACTGTGTGGGACAGGGTGACTTGTAGGGTGTAGATGTGAGGGTGGGGGGACCCAGACAGATAATATTGCACAACAGTCAATCACTGTAATTAGAGGAGGTATCAACAGTGGTGTGGTCCACTGAGGTTTGAGGTAAAGGATGTGTTGAAGTTCTGGCTATTCTTAGGAGCCGTTCATTTATTCTCCTCTTGAGTGAATGAGTGGGAGCTTCTTTTGACGCGTGCTGATGATTTTTGAACATTTATGTACACCTAATTAAAATCGCAATTCAATTGCAGTGAAGTCAAGTTAATTCAATGTATTTGCACCAACAGGCCTTTTATTAATATTAGGCTTGTTTGTCATTTCTTCTGCAATGAATCTCAACCCTCTTAGACAAAGTTGTGTACTTCTGACACCTTGTCACAGTTTTCCAAAGCCCTATGTGGCATTAAATTTACATGTCTTGTGTTGCATGATCAGCAGTCCAAAGCTATGGATGTATTACAAGATCTGGATTCTGGACCCAAAGGTGGTACCTATTCAGTCTAATAAGAGTTGCTTTCCTGGCACATACACCTATAAAAAAGTATTCAAGATTCCGGATTTACGCCCGAGGTATGCAGCTCACCAGCAAGTTGCCCATATACTTTATATTGTGACAGATTTTTGTCACAGGTTTTCAAATCACTTTTCTCTGGTAGAGGAAAGTTTTACAAATGTAAAACCTCCATGGAAATGAGTCATAACTGACCCTGTTCGCAGTTCGAGATGTCCTTTCAGTAGTTTTACAGATGTCTTGTGACACAAAAATGTTTTTTGTTTTTTTTCACTGCAATACTGCAAGTGGACCACTGGGCAAAATTGGAAGCATGGCTGAGCGGCGGTGCCGTATCCAGCTCTTATTATACATCCATGGGCACATAGAAGCAGAAAATCCTCTGAAAGTCCTCCAATTTTTTTGCTTGAAAAATGGCTCAAGAAGTCAATTAATCAACTATCAAAATAATTTCAGCTCTAGACCTAATGCACATGCAACATGTAAATTACCTTATATGAAGTTAATAACGGCATAAGTTTTTTTTTCCTATTTTAATTGCTTATTTGTCCATGTCAATGCTTATTGATCAAAAGGGAAAAAAGAGCTATAATGTAGTGCTTATTTTCATCTGTTGTCTATGACCAGGTGTTAAAAAAGCATTCTGAGTATGTGAGAACGTGGCACTTTCATTTAAAATTACACAGAAGTGACAGTACACATGACTTTTTCACAGTCTCACTTGAATAACAAAAGAGATGTTCAGACATGATGCCCCAAAATAATGTCAGATGTTGCCAAAACACCACATAACCTTTAATGGACGAGCGAGTTTGCACCATTTTCCAAGGTGGAGCTTTGGAGGGTAAACTGATAATTCATATTGTTAATCCTTCTAGATAATTATAACCTATTAATTAATAAAGTGGCAGGTAATTACCAAAATGACACCAAAACCATGTACTTGCACAGATGCATCATTGTGACCGGCGTCATTTCAATTTATCTAGCTCGACGAAGTGACGCATTCAGTCCGCTACCTATCTGGCTCACAGGGAGTCAATGAATGAATTTTACATAGTTCGCGGCTTTGCTGCATTCAGAGTGACAGGCTAATCAGTGCTTTGTCAAAGTCGACTCCGGGTCCACCTGTCAAAGCTGACGGTCTTCTGCAGGGCCGGTGAAGTCCCCCGAGTAATAAAGCAGAGGGCTGATTTCACACCGTGTGACCTGCAAGCAGCGCAGTCAGGACACCGAGGACATAACAATCAATGTCAGAACATGTGGTATTGATGAAAGGTGTCAGAAATGGCTGCAACTTACATGGAATCCTGCAGGCGTTCGTCGGCTGTCTCTTGGGCGTGATCATGATTAATACAGAGTGTTTTTTGAGTGGTATAACAGTGATATGAGGCAGCAGCAGCAGTATACTGGCTGTAGTAGAAACTGTCCTGGTGACTGAGAAGTCACAGGATCTTGGTGAAGTGCCCTTGAGGAAAACATCAAACTTTTACCTCCTGGCTTTTATTCTGTTAAACTCAGCTAAAGATGATTTCACTTTATACTACTGTGCGTTTTTTAGACAGCGGTGGCAAAAGTACACACATTCTTTAAAAAGCAGAAGTACAGATATTCTTAAAATTAGAAGTAGAGTCAACTTCTTTACTCTACCATTCACTCACCCTTTGAAGGACATTTCTACTGACTGTTGCAAAGCTAAATGAGCCTCACCTTTTCTCTGCAGTCGACTTTCTTTGTCTTGTCTCACCTTGTTACATAGCTTAAATCTTGCTTGTTTGTTTGACACTATTTTTTGTCTTGTTACGTCTTTTATGCTGTTTTTGTCTTGTTATGTCGTTTTTGTCTTTGTTATCTTTATGTTATCTTTGTTTCATTACATCTTTTACATCATTTCCATTGTGTTATGTTGTTTTTGTCTTGTTACGCAGTTTTTCTCGTTATATCTTTTCCATTGTTTTCTTCTTGTCACATCTTTTACGTCATTTTTGTCTTGTAATGTTTTTATCTTGTTACATCTTTGCCATCACTTTTGTCTCATTACATCTTTAACATGCTCGTCATAGCGTTGCACCATTTTTGTCTTGTTACATCTTTTGCACCGTCTTCAGCTTGTTTTTGTCCTGTAATGTCTTTTAAATTATTTTTGTTTTGTTACATCTTTTGTACCATTATCATTACAGCATATTTGTACATCTTGTGCATTGTTTTTGTCTTGTTACATCTTTTGTCCTTTTCATGTTTTTATGTAGTTTTTGTCTTTATATGTCTTTTTCATCTTATTCGTCTTGTTACATCCTTATTCATATGCAGTGATGAATGCACCAAGGAACTGTCTTTTCTATGTGTTATTGTCCCATCCATTTAGGTTTCAGTTTTGAAGGAAGGCAGTGCGCAATGATCCAAAATAAAAATAATCAATAATTCTCCTTAAGTGCAGAAACAGTCCTGTTTGTAAAATGTAAGTACAGATGGTTGTTATCTGTTCAAATGTAGGGACTAAAGGTAAAAAGTTGTCAGGAAAATAAATACCAGTAAAGTACAGATACCTGAAAACTCTACTTCAGTACAGTAATGAAGTATTTGTACTTAATTACTGACCACATCAGACTTTAGAAGAGGACAGAAGGCTTTCTGCAGAGACATAAACGCTACACAACGGTGCAGCACTTATCATCTTTGTTGTGTGTTGGCTGCTTCATTGGTGACACTCAGGTTGAGGTGCTGATCTCACAACTGTGTCAACTGAGTCGGATATTCCAGTAAGGGGATCTCGGGGATGATATTCCAGTCCGAGTAACAAGAGGCTAATAAGATCACAGAGACACGATCAATGGCCAGTAAGCTGAGCTCTCTTTTTGTCTCCCTCTCCCTCTCAGACACTTGTTTCCTCTCGCTGTTGAATGCTGTCTGATTTTAAATGGTTCTCATAAACATCCTCCATGATTCCCTGAACAGCCCATTGCTATACTTTAGTTTTGTATTTAAATTCTGATAGAATGCATACAATAAAAAGACTTACATCTTTGACTGAGTTCATGCTGACTAATTTTGGGAAGATGTATAAAGTCTAAGGCTGTTAGACACGAAAGTGAAACATTGAGCTGAAACATTTAGTCTATTTTGGTCCATTTCCAGTTAGTAGATCAACAAATTGGCAACTATTTTGATAATTAATTAATCGCTTGAGTCATTTTTCAAGGAAATTGGCAGACATTTCCGTGTTAATAGTGTCAGTTCATTTAATTTTTAGAGCTTAAAGGTAAGTAAGATGGTAATTGTTAGAGTTTGGTTTTTAAATGTAGGATTTAATAGCATCTCTCAGTGAGCTTGATGTATTTGGGGCAGGTAAACCTACGGTGGCAGAAACACACACACTCAAAATGTGAAAGGTCCCATCCAGAGCCAGTGTACAGTGGCTGCTGTAGATGTAAACGGCTGCTTCTGACGAAAAAAAAAAGTACTTTCAGGCGATATATAATTTTAACCTTATTCCGCCAAAAAACAAAAAACAAAAACAAAAACAAAAATGTAAATCTTACACACTGGACCTTTAAGTTGCCATACAAAGCTTGTGTGCATCTGCGTATGTGTTTAAAAGCAGGAGGGAGTATGAAAATTATGAATTTTTTCCCCTGTCATGGGAGCAAAAAAATCAAATTGCCATCAATCATCCAATTAGACTTGTGTTGTCTTGCTAAATGAGCCGTGGGACTTTGAAGTTTCACAGCCCAGTGGAGTTTACATCTTCAGAGGGAGGAGGGAGAGAGAGAGGGAGGGGGAGTCGAGGGGGACCAGAGAGACTGAAAAATGACACATACATATGCTACTATAGTACTACTGCTATTGTACTACTACTTGAATTGTCACTGACATTCAGGGATAACTATTCAGCCAATAATGTGTGCGTGTGTGTGTGTGTGTGTGTGTGTGTGTGTGTGTGTGTGTGTGTGTGTGTGTGTGTGTGGGAGGGTGGGACTGCATCAACATTTGTTCCCCTGCATGCTTCTCGGCCCGAGTTCAGCAAATGAGTTGAACCAACCTTCCTGGGCACTCTTTCCTCTCTCCTCCAACAACTCATGAAATATTTAACGTGCCTCACAGTAACCTCTCTCCCTCCCTCCCTCTCTCTCTCTCTCTCTCTCTCTCTCTCTCTCTCTCTCTCTCTCTCTCTCTCTCTCTCTCTCTCTCTCTCTCTCTCTCTCTCTCTCACATACACACACACTCTCTCTCTCTATGTTGTCCTCTTTCACAGTTTTCTTTCTGTCATTCTTCTGGCTGTTGGTTACTGGATGAAAACGTTAATATCTACTTAAGCCACTAGATTTTTACAGTGCTAGTGATACACACACACACACACACACACACACACACACACACATATGTCTGTATATGCATACACTTGGTGAACTTCCCCTCCACACCTCTATACGATCTTGTGGATGATTTCAGTCCCATTTCATTGTATTCAGGCTGGGTGTGTGCAGAGGTATAGCTGGATACAAATTTGACACCCGGCCGATCGGCAGCTGCCGGCTGTTTAATCAACAGTGATGAATATTTGATGGCGTGGCGGCGGGCAAACGGTGGCCGACACTCTCCTCATTATCGAAGTCCATGTGTACAGAGGAAGATATTCAATATCTACCGATGGGGGACTGGCCTCTCTCAGCCTCATGAAATGCCCCCACAGCTCCTGAACGAAAAACCAAATGTTACATATGTGCGGCTAGAAAATGGCCATGGTGGGAAAAAATCATTTACTTCAGTAAAATAAGCAATAACAGAAAATACAGTATATGTCTATGATTTACAGAAAGTTGACTGAACGTTTAGCACTCAAAAGCAAAATAAAGTTTTAACATTTCTTTTCTACATGGGAAAAATAAACTATGTGGTTGAACTTTAAAAAAAAAAGTTAGTGTGTGGGCTGGCTTTAAATTTAAGTTGACTGAAATGGAAAAGACAAGTTGAGGTAATTTTGTAATGATTCAAATCAATTGTGGCAATAATGCAGTTGCACTTGAGAAATCGTGTTCAAGAAGCTGTAGATATTAAGTTGTACCAACAACTCTTACAGCTGAAGCTACTCCTGTTTGAACTACTTTGTAATAGAGACACACATCATCTTTTCCTCAAATTATAAAAAAGACAGGTCTCCGGAGAGTTTTAACTCTTAAGCAATGCATGCTGGGAAGCCTGCTAGTATGTTGATCATGTTTCTTAAGTTAATTTAATGAGCTAAGTGAACTTTGTGCTGTACATTCATTAAACTCGTCATTTCAAGGTAAAAGACTTAGAAGAAGAAAGATAGAGGGACTCATGTTTATAAATTCTGGAGTGTTATGAAAAGAAATACTAGATTTTTTTTAGTTTAATTAACTAAACTAAATAAAACTTTCATATTTATGTTAAGTTAATGAGAAAAGACTAGTTGATCCTACTAAACTCATGCATGAATCTTAACAAACTAGAAATCTGAAAAAGTTTAGTTAACCCAAAAGGCAGAGAAATACTTTAACACTGTGTAGCACCAAACCTTTAAAGAAAGCCATTTTCTCTGTAGATTAACAAAAAAAAGTCTCCACATATTTTCCATATGCAGACTTTAGTTTCAAACTTTAGAAGAAGCTCAAAGTCAATACAACCTTGCTGAGGAGAGAAACTTTCAGGGTTGCACCAGGAGGACCGTACAGCGAAGGAGTGTGATGTTCAGCACCAAGGTCAGCGGCAGAGACCAGCACTGAAGCCTAAAGAGTTTCCCCTGCTGTAATCTGCAGTATTTCATTAGTATCGCATGTTTTTTTTTCTCAGTGGTTCACAGCACAGTGGAGCACAAGCTGAACAAGAAGAGTTCACTCTGTCATCACCAACTGTGAAGCTCATTGCAAACGATTTATAAAACGCCGTATCAAAATCACATGATGACAGCTAAGAAGCCAGCGTCAGTTGTTCAATATGGAGCATAAAAAGAAGTAAAGAACAACTTGTTTTTGCTTTAAAAAAGGAAGCAGCTGTGGGAAAAGACAGCTTATATATTTTTACAACTTTGGTTAGTCTCAGTGCTCTAGTGTGAACTTGTGGCTTAAGACAATGGGACTGAAATGTCTAATGTTTGCTTTATAGACATAACTGTAATAATGAAATAAATGCTTATGCATACCAGAGCCCTATATATCCTTTTACAGCTGTATCAGTGTCTGCATATATGTTGGCTGGTAACTGCAACTGTTTTACAGAATGCAGATACTGTTTCACTGATCTGATGCCATTGTGGACAATAATGTTTATTGTTAAACTGTAAAATATCCTGCCTCCATTACATATCTTTGTCACAAGTGTTTGATAACCACATTTGAGGGATCACTGCAAAAAGTGGTTGTTTATGTTCGGGCTGGGCAATACGGCTCATAAATAATATCTTGATATTTTTAGGCTATGCCACAATGTACGATATGTGTCTCAATATACACATTTTATCTAACATACCGTAAATTCTCAAATAATGCAAACCCCTGATGATCTTATAAATTATGATGCATTGCTGTAGCTCAAACTACCCAACAGTAGGGCTTGGCGATATGAATAAAATCAAATATCACAATATTTTTGACCAAATACCTCGATATTGCGACAGTGTTAAAGGGATGACTGCTGGGGGCTTTTTGATAAATAATCATCAGTAATGTGGGTAGACAGTAATGACTAAGCGAGTAAACACAAATAATAGAACAGCTCAAACAATCTGATTAGTGCAGAAAATTTGCATCACTTTATTGTAATGGAGCCTTTAAAACCAGGAAAAGGAAACACTTATGACATATGACAATATCATGATATCCAAAATCTAAGATAGTATCCAGTCTCGTATCACAATATCAATATAACATCTGCATATTGGCCACCCCTAACTTATGTATCTATTCTACATTCTGCTTATTGTATTCTGCATAAAAAGCATTGGAATTGTTTTACCCCTAATATTGGCATCAGCTCCCAAAATCCAGTATCAATCTGGCTCTAATGCAAACATCAATCAATAATGACAAAAGATGACATTTTTTTAAGATCACATGAAAAAGCAGCCATACCGTATATTTGTTGACGTACCACAGAAAAGTTTTAACCCATAACTTCATAATTGTACTTGCGTGTGCTTGAATTTACGCTGGTGTTTCTGTGGCGTTTCCACTCGCCACGCGCCTTCTGTCTGCAGCACGTGTGGATAATGACGACGGGGAAATGGGTTCGATACAAGGGTTCAAAGAGCAATCTGCCCGGGGCCATGACAGCTCTTAAGAGGCAGGACTTGGGAAATAAATGACATTTAGGTAGTAAGGCAGATTTAGCATAAAGTGACATTTAGGTGGCAATACGCAGCCTATTTTTCTTGAATGAGGTGAAACATCCCGTGACAAACCAGCGCAGACGTTGATGAGTGTTTTGATGCTTTAATGCTGCACTTTATCAGCATGGATGTCAAACGTTTGGGCAATGCAACGAGGGGTTCAATCATAGTCGGCTTTGTTTTGAGGATGTCTTTGAATCCATAGCTTCCACACCAACTAGGACAGATTAGGATTAAATTGCCGGCTCCTTAATATAATTAGATGATTGAGGAATTCAGATTTAGAGTCACATTACAGACCCATGCTTGTTTCATTTTTGTGCTCTACAAAGTGAACAAATGCAGATACAACAAGGTTCAGGTATATCAAACATATACATCTGCCATCATCAGAAAACATCACATCTTCTGGGTGATTTCACGAGATAGATGCTCTCGTTGCTTGAAGCTGTGGTTGGCACATGGATGATGACTGATGAACTATAAGGATCTGAGAGAGTGAGAAGAAGAGTTTTAAGTCATGCATGGTGATCAAAATAAAGCAGCAGAGTTGCAGTGTGACGGCTTTCAGGCTGTTTGAAAGGCTCAGATGTGTTCATTTGTTTTAGTGTAATTTCGATTGCACTCTGGTAAACACGGAACGCTAAAAAAGAAAATATAAGACTTTAAAATTTCTCACTGCATTCTGGATTGCATAGATATTTGAAAACTGCAGCAGATGGGGAACTTGGACAGTTGAAGTAAAGTATGGTTTTGATTTCAGTTGCACACTACAGTTACTGGACTTTTTTAATGAAATTCGATAAAGTATCAAAAAATCTCAATTTGGCATTCAACAGACTGGCGCTGTTCAACTAATTTGGACGAACTGTGCTCCAATTAAAGCTGCTGTAATAGGTCATCTCATTTTATTTGTTTCCAGATTCAAAGTATGTGGCACTGTCCAAGCTGCTTTGCATTTTGAGTTCAGCTTCCATCTTGTGTGTGCGTGTGTGTGCGTGTGTGTGCGTGTGTGTGCGTGTGTGCGAGTGTGAGTAATACACTTGTGAAATCACAGCACAGTGATGACTCTTAATGGGGGGCATGAGTTTACACTGTTTTAATTATCTTTCTCTTATAAACTCCCACATGATTCAAGTGAAATAGAAGTTCATTCTAGCCTTGGCTGTCTCATAACATCATTTAGGATGCACTGATGCTCAGTTTGGGTCTGATACTGGCCAACTTCACTGGATTGGATACTGGTGGCAAAAGTAGAATCCAATATGATCCATCAGACATATAACTAAGCTTTCAATTGCACATAGAAAATACAGATGTTTCATGAGTAACACAGATGAGCAGCATGTGTCACGTGAACAGTTGCTAGAATGAGTGACAGCAGTGCTGTCATCCTGTCAGCTGTGTGGACTTTTAAGTTTGAGGAAGACAAACTAAAAAAAAAAAAAAGCCAAACAATTTACCAGTTAAGGTTGCAATTGACACTTATTTTTATTGTTGATTAATCTGTCAATTATTTTCTTGATTGATTAATTATTTATTAGATATATGAAATGCCAGAAAAATGTTTCTCAAAGCTCAAGAAAACATTCTCATGTCTTGTTTTGTCCACAACTTTGGTTTACTGTCATAGAGGAGTTTAAAAAAAAACAGAAAACATTAACATTTAAGGAGCTGGAATCAGAGAATTTTGGTTTTTAAAAAATGAGTCAGAACCAATTAATCAATTATCAAAATGGTTGGGAATTATTTAAATAGATGACAACTACTCGATTAATTTTTGCAGCTCTATTCAAATTTCATTTTGACTGTTTTAATGGTGCTGAGCAATCAAAAATGCTGCTAAAAGTTCTGTGTGCAAACACATTTAAATCATAAGTCATGTGATGGGCTGTGTGTTTCCTCCTTTACGGGAGTGGAACATTTGTTTCTCGTTTCACAGTTTGAGCGTGATGGTTTTAGGTGGTTAAGCAAAGTGCATCCTCACAAATATATTATAACATCTTAGCTGTTTAAGAGAAAGAAAAAGATGTTATCTGGTTGGTATTGGCAGATACTTGAGGTTGCAGTATCGGGATCGGTATCGGACTTGAAAAATGTTCCAGCCATGTTCTTAAAGATCTTAAGGAAATATTTTAATAGTCACGTCTGACTTGTTTCATCCTCCATTTCTCCTCTAGACTACAGAAACTTTTTGGCATCTTCCATCTCTATTTTTTTGTTAACAAAAGCTACAATAAGCAGATGTGTG
The DNA here is from genome assembly GCA_027495735.1 of Lutjanus campechanus. Classification (NCBI taxonomy): domain Eukaryota; kingdom Metazoa; phylum Chordata; class Actinopteri; order Lutjaniformes; family Lutjanidae; genus Lutjanus; species Lutjanus campechanus. The sequence goes on from JAJHUR010118532.1 coordinate 20,618, forward strand.
CTGGCAGACTTTGATCTGTGTGTGTGTGTCTGTGTCTGTGTGTCTGTGTGTGTGTGTGTGTGCTCCATATAAATAGGAATCTAAATTGTGCTTTTTGCTATGCAGGCTACCTGCATATCCGTGAAGCATACCCACCCATTTTTTATCTGTCAGTAGCTACATGACAAGAGGTCAGCCCCTCAAGATCAAATATTTTTCTTACTAAATGACGGATTTATTAGACAAATAAGTTGTTCGTCTGACTCTGAACCCTCTGTGATTGAAATATACCCCTGTGTCAACAGCACCGCCTCTCAAACCGGGTCCCGGGCGATGGAGGGCTGCCACAGCGGATTACTGAGCAAATATAAGTGGGAAATGAGTGCAGATCTGGGGGATCTACCCATCCACATCCCCGGTTTGACATTTCCGTCCAAAGGCCAACCTCCCTGCGCTTTGTTAGATCAACGGAGCCCTCGGTGGGAGCTCTTATTTTTTGTTTTAAGATACTGCAGAAGTGGAACAATGTCAAAAAACAAGGACATCCAACAGTATCTGTGTGCTCTCTCCGTTTCTTTTTACTTTTAACTCGTTGAGTTGTAATTATAATGATCTAATCCATTTTAACCTGGGCGCCTAACAGCTGCGATTAGGAAAGGCCCACTCCCCTCCGCTCACAGCCATATAGTAAAAAGTCGTGCGCTCGTAAATCTGAGCGCCTGCGTTACCATAACGTGTGGTGAAATCATTATTTGGCGACGTGGTGTCACAGACTCTCTCATCTCGTCTGTCAGGAATCCAATTTCCTTTTATTTACATCCACGGTATAGATTAATTACTCCCCCGACCAGTAGCCTGAAGGAATTAAGTTATGAGATCCTTTGGTTTGGTTCGCTCCATGATTAATCCATCGCGGCCTATGCAAGGAGAGGAAGGAGGAAGGAGGAGGAGAGAGAGGAGGTGATTAATGCTCAGGGAGGAGAGCAAATATTGTTACATAATAATAATAATAATAATAATAATAATAATAATATTTATTTTCAAAGCGATCGTTTTAGAGCTACAAAGATTAGTTTATTAATCGATTAGTTGTCAACTATTAAATTAGTCGCCAACCTATTTTGTTGATTGATTAGGCTATTTGTTTTGAAACATTTTGTAAGAAAAAAAAAAAGTCCAACTTCAACTCTTAAATCAGTGTCTCAGATGTGAGTATTTACTGGTTCCTTTATTCCTCTCTGACAGTTAACTGAATATCTTTGGGTTGTTGACAGAACAAGATATTTAAGGACGTTACCTCGGGGTTCTGGAAACAGTACAGACATTTTCTGCCATTTTATACACAAAAAAAAAGAAAGAAAAAGACTCTACTCTTTTTTAATGTATAGCTTTTCTCATTTCAGCTTCTCAAATATATTCTAATTTCTTTAGTCACGTGTAAATGTAATATCTTTGGGTTGTGGACATTTGAGGACGTCATCATGAACTTTGGGAATTTATTCACCATTCCCTGCCATTTTATGAATCAAACAACTGATCAGTTAATCATTTTAAGTCATTTTAAAAGAAAAAAAATATGAACATTATCTGATTTGAGCCTCTCAAATGTAAATATTTTCTGGTTTCTTAAATCCTCTGTGACAGCAAACTGGATCTTTGAGTTGTGGAGAGAACATGACATTTGAGGCTGTCATCTTGGGCTTATGCGATGACAACACTTTTCACCATTTTCTAACATTTTGTGGACCAAGCAACTAATCAGTTAATTGAGAAAATGATCGACAGTTTAATCGGTATTGAAAATAATCATTTTGAGTCATTTTTTTAAAAGGAAGAAAAAAAGAGAATACAATGGAACACAACACACATTTGAGGACGTCATCTCAGGCTTTGGAAAACATTGATCAATTTTCTGACTGTTTATGGACCAAACAACTAATTGATTAATTGAGGCAATGACTTACAGATTATGATAATGAAAAGACTGAAAAATAATAATTAGTTGCAGCCCTTAAAGGTTTGTTGCTTTATAATAAGATAAGATAAGATAAGATAAGATAAAACTTTATTAATCCTGAAGGAAATCCTGATTGCTCTAACATTACAGTAACATAAGAATAAAAAGAAAAGGATATTGAATATAAAGTGAAATATAAAATATGAATAATGAATGTGATCAATTTGGGATTTAAGGTCGCTTTCATTGCTACAAGGCTCAGACGGGACCCCCAAAGCATCATGGGAAGGGACAAGAGGAGGTGGGGAGGGTGTGAATCTAAACTAAATTATCTGAACATGAATATAAAGGGAGGCCCTCTCAGGCCCGGGCTGAAACGTTACCTGTATACGACCAGGCGGCTCACTATTGATAGAGCTTTTTAAGGGTTATGATATCGGTGAAGTTCCTGATGAAATATCCCCCTGATTAATAGCGGGCTCTGTCGTAACGGGCTGACATATGGTAGGCGAGGCAGCTGGGGACGGCACCTCAGGCATCCCCTACAGCCATTAACATATTAGAGGCTATTGTGCAGGCAGACAGTCCGACTTCATCCGCAGCCCTTGTGCAGAGAGACAGCAGCCCAGAGCTGTTTGATATAGGCTTTCAATAATGCATCAGTCTTCAATCCGCCAGCGGAGCTGTTCGTTCGTTCGTGGTGCTGCTGCTGAAATTACTGCCATGTGGCGCGCATGGTGCCGCCGAGGAGGAGGAGGAGGAGGAGGAGGCGTGTGTTCACTGCCAGCGGTGTGTGTTTCTCTCCGCAGGTTGTGTTAGATGGAAAAACTTTGAACTCATAAGATAAAAAATAATAGATAGATAGATAGATAGATAGATAGATAGATAGATAGATAGATAGAAATACGCGTCCACATGGCTGCTACATTAAAGAATAAACACTATTCTGAACAGATGTTGTCTAAACTGTGAATTCGTCGAACACGTCGAAATGTCCGAATTTATTTAGAATTTGCTGTCTTGATAAACTGAAAAAACAAAACAACAACAAAAAACACTATAATTACACCAATGAAAGAGACGTTTTCCTAGATCGGTTTGTGCTGCAACAAAATGAAATAATAAAATAATAATAATTTTTAAAAAATAAAATATCAGGGGAGTTTATTCTGTGAGTTTTTGAGGCCAAATTTTTTTTCTTTAAAAAAAGCCCCGAATTCTCACACTTTCCTTCTAATAATATTTACATCACAATTATGAACATTGGTTATTATTGTTTTTTACTAACTGAAAATAATAAAGTTTAAGCTGAATGACAAAACCACAAAGAAAAACAAACAGCCTATAACATGACATGGGATCTAAAAGATGCTACGCCTGTGTGGATCTGTGATAAACACGTGTAGCGTATACTGTACATGCTAACAAATGAATAACAGTTGCTGAATATTAACAAAAATCTAACTAAAATGTTTTACTCACGTTAAAGAGTTGCTCACTCTTCTGTCCACGCAGCCAAAAAAGCTAAAGAAAAGCAATAAGGAGCAGCTTCCTCCATCCGCCTGCACGTTTCCCTCTGAAAGCCCCGACAGCTGTCTGAAAATATTGCATTTTATATCAGCAAATCGCGATTAATATTGCATTACCTGCATTTAAAAATTCGTTTTTTATAAATGCAGCGGGATGTGAAGCTCAACAACATAAAAAAAAA
>JAJHUR010118533.1:591-19700 GCA_027495735.1 Lutjanus campechanus
TTCTTTTGTTCAATCAATAAAAGAGAGAGAGAAAAGACACATTATCACAGTATGATTTGTATTTTCAAGTCAGTGGTTAGTCGTTGTCTTTTCCAGTAAAATAATGATAATTGAAAAGTATGATTGCACTTTATCTTACAGTAAACTGATAAAACATAACAAGTCATAGTTTATATCAAATCAGACAAAAACTAGTAGTTATGAATGAATAATATGTTCCTTATTAGACAGTATTAGACCCTTTATTTGTTCCCTAATAGAGGGAAATAAGGGACACAGTACAACAGACCTGTATTTTAAACTAAAGTGTATTGTTTACCTTGATTAGACACTTACTGTTTGGACCCAGCCAAAGAGAGTGTGTCTCAAAGAGCAGATATGTGATTTCACTTTAGTTTACAGTACAGTTCTGTATTTATGTGTCCCTCAGTCTCCTGTATGAAATTCTAATCCAATAAAGGGTTGTTGGTGTTCTGTAAAATAAAGTGTGATCAAAAAGGTATAAATAAAACCATGTGTTCTCCATTGTCCTGTGATTGTACCCTTGCACCGCAGCAGGAGGCGTAACATCTGTCCCCGTGGTTTCACAACATGTCCACCGGGGGCGCTGTGCAACGCATCCGGAGTCGCTGACCAGTGCCAAGAAGCTTCAAAGGACCTGGCATCCTTTGATGCTTGATCGCATTGTCTGTACCCGCCAAGAAACATCCTGTTTTTGGCATCGGGTTTGACCACACTAGAAACGCCAAGAGAGTGCATTCACAGCTGGGGACATGTGAGAGGTGGTCCAAAAAGCAAGAGGTGGACGCCATTGTGCTTGTTAGTTGACATTATTAAATGTGTTCGCATTTCTGATGAAAGATGCTGGTGTCAGAATAAGGTGAACCTCTTCCACTCATAGCGCTCTTTATTTAATTTGAACGAACTGTCCTTAGCAAAATGAATGTCCTTTGAAACTCTTCCATTTTCAAACTGGATTAGTGAAATTTGTCAGACTGACCTAGTTGCATCTGGAGTGGTTTCAGCTGATGAATGCCTTTGTTTAAAATTTGTCTCATATCATCCCAGAATTATTTCATGAAAATACTCTCACTGACAGATTTAGATTAATGACATTAGATGGATGCAAACTTACCTCAAAGATGTAAATTAATGTAAAGCCCACAGGAGCATGAGTCACTCTGTTTGTGCAACATGTTTTAAACAGGAATCTCTCCAGATACAGGTCACTAATGTGAAGCAACATAAATTGTTGGCCAGCATTAATGTTATGTGACTGGAAATTATGATTTTTTTGTTTTGTGACTGTCAATATGCATGGCCTAAAAGTGCAATCTCATCCCGACCTGCGAGAGGCAGCAATGTGCCGCAAGGCATCCAGCCTGCCGGAAACCCATGAGAAGAAGAAGAAGACCTGACTGTGAACTGTGTTTGAAAGAAAGTTTGGAGGAACAAAATGAAGAAAATCTAGGGAGCTATTTATTTTGTTACTTTAGAGAGACCTGGCTCAAAAAACACGACTTTTGTCTTTGTGGACCAGCATGTGATCCACACTCTGGTATGTTGTTCAGACATCTCAAGACTGGTGAAGAGGGAGACCACCTGACACATGTGACTGGAACAGGGATTAACAGTCAACATGTCTTCCACCAAGGTGCGGTGAGTTAACTTATCGTTTGAGTCCACTGAAATGTTCATCTGTGACATGTTTAACTGTAGAGCAACACCACAAATAGACTCGGAGCAGAGTCAGTGAACTGTCTCAGTAACATCACATACTCAGCATTACCAGGTAACATCAGCTAACATTAGCCACTTACTGACCATGTAAAACTACAGCAACACAGCGTCTGTGTTGAATTGTGAACAGATCTGTCTTATCACTTGTGAAGTCAACTTCTGATTCCTTTGAGAAGGTCCTGTTTCATTGATCAAAGGTTAGACTTTAACTTAAAGAAACAGTTTGACCTACTGGAAAGTCACTCATTTGGTTTCTTGCCTAGAGTTATATCAGAATATCGGTATCACTCTTATGTCTGTTCAGTAAACATGAAGCTACAGCTAGTTAGCTTAGCTTAGCATAAAGACTGGAAGCAGATGGAAACGGGTAGCCTGGCTCGGTCTAAAGGTAACAACACCTACCTACCTACCTACCTACACCGTATAGTTTATTATTATAAACTATATTAAAAAAAACAAGTTGCAACTTCACATGGGGTTATTTATCATACCTTTTCTTTAATGGGTGCTGTGACTTCCTGGCATGAGTGCAGCCCACCCCCCTGAATTTAAGATAAGCATGAAGTTGGTCTTGTTTGTGCACTCCCTATCTATCATGCTCAGTGGTATGAACCTCACAGATCACTTTCCTGTTGTGGGGTGAAAAGAAGCGCTGAAAAAGTGCCAGGCCAGTCAATGTGTGTACATATGTAGCAATCACATCACCACAGGTCACACAATGGTATTCTTGAGTAAATGACGTGTGCCGATTGTTCCTGTAGATCGACTAGAATCAGAAAAGAGTCTTAGTGATGGTGTAACTAAAGCTTTTTATTGTGAAAAAATGTGGCCCTACCATAAAACACCTGCTTTTTGAATGGAGTTTGGTTTAACAGTCTGTCCACTTGGAAGACAACCAGGATTAGATGGCATTTTAACTTTAATAATTCACATAAATTGAGCTGACCAATGTTCTAATAATGAGCCTTCTGGACAACATAAAGTAACGTAGGAAGTGGTGCTAAAAACGACTGTGTAAAGGACTGTGTAAGCACAAGTTTTCTGCTTGCCACAGGATGAGTAAATAAGAATTTTTCATCATTACTTATGGGTTAGAGTCCGTGAAAACAAAGAGATAGAAAGTTATAGAGTGATCTATCATTACCTCATCAGATGCATGTGACCTCAATACAGAAGAATGACTTCTCGATGGCAGCTGCTGTATTCGTCAATCTTTTCTTCGGTGCTTTTTATGCTCTACAGCTGCGCCAGTGTATGATTGGCTCCTCTCATTTTGTTACGGTCAAGTGAATCTTTGAGAAGAGCATAATAATCTATTTTCCAGCTCCCTTATTCCTTTGTGCACGCGTGTCGCTCTGTGCACTTGTGGATCGTAGTGGCAGGTATTCTGTGAACCCCAGAGGAGCTCTGCCGCCGAGCGTTTCAGATGAATCACCTGGTTGGTGGCAGGGGGTTATTACAGAGAGAAAAACAGCAAGATATAAAAAAAAAAATCTAAAAGAGATAAAGAAGATTGATGCCTCTCCAGCGGGCACACGTGTGAAAACATGCCAATGACTCTATCACCTTTAGGTCCTCTCTCGGTCTTGCTCTGCTCGCTCTCTATTTCCACTTCTTCCCATCTCAGCCACCCCGCTGCTTCTTCACTTCTTCCGTCCTCTCTTCACCTCTGGCATATACGCTAATAAATCCCATTTAAGCTCTTGTTGCGACCCCTCAATCATCGCCCGCGACCAGCTTAAAATAACACTGTGGGAACAGAGAGAATGGGGCTAGTGTGCAGGAGCCCCCATGCCGATGTTATTAATTGTTGAAGAGATGAATATCCCATTACAGTCCGACTGAGGAATGGAGATGGAGCGGGGGTTATACCGTGATTAATGCTAAGTTCATGCAATGCATGATTAATTCTGAAGTGCGAGTGGGTGTTTAATCAAGGCCACATGCGATACGATCAATTATAGGGTGAAGAAAAAGAGCTGGATGATTAGACTACCTTTCAGAGTGTGGAACATATGTCACCCGAGGTTTAGTGGGTTCAGTTGTAATGTAGGATTACACTGGTGGTAAAAATGAGGACTATAACCATGGAGGCTGGATTACACAGTTGCTTTGAAAAGATGGGAGGGCTGGGCTATATTGGGCTCATCCAAGTGTGAGCTGAATGTGTTCCCGACTCTCCAACAGGGAGATCAGTGTGAGTGCACCGCGTGTGCGCACACAGAGGGTTTTGTATCAAGTCATCTTCAATGAGGAGTGTGTCACCTGCCATGTTTTTTTTTTTTATCACAATACCAAATTTGTCACATTAAACAATGAATGTTCCCTTAGGCACTGACAAAGAAGGGCTAAATAGATAAAACTGACTAGAGTGGGCCATAATAATCTAAGTGCAATTTTCCCAGCCAATACATACATTTAAAATGTGACTGCACCCCAGGTCTGAGTTTAAGACCACCCACTGCATGATTTTGAAAAATGGCAGAAAAAAAAGTGGGCTGGGGAGGGGGACAAGGTGGGGGTGCACACGATGACCACTGTATGCGATGTGGTGATGTAATGCGTGACAGGGGAGGTAACACCACTCAGTGTAACGGCTGGCTAACCAGCCATGGCCAGCTGCTGTCATACTCTCTGTGTCCACAGAGAAACACTGGAAACACACTCGAGTCCACTGGAGCGCATTCATTACCTTTTCTGAAAAACTTTCTGTATTGTACCTGTGTTGTGTGTTGTAGCTAGCCGAGCTAATGCTAGCAGCTCTGAGAGGCTCTACTGTGTGTGTGTGTGTGTGTGTCTCTGCAGGGGAGCGCCAGTACTGGGGATGCAGCCGAAACCGAAATTGTTATTTTGGAAGGATAAATCATGCGATGGAAAAGGATATTTCGTCCATCTGAAGTTGCTCATAATTATTCAGAAAAAGTCAGCTCCATGATCACCTTGGCGCCGTTGAAAAAGGTTGCATCTGCCTTAATCAATCACTGATCTAATGCACCAAGATGATTCCCCTCAGCTGAAAGATATTTCTATATACTTGTACATCTGCACTAGTTTCTATTTCCAATAAAATTAGGGGCTTTGGATTTCTAAAACATTTCTTTTTTCAGTTCATGATGTTTATTGATAAATCATAAACTGAAAAATATCTCCCAGTTAAAGGGGAGGAGGCGGTGGTTGGCTTCAGACAGTTAAAGAAAACTTAGTTTAGTTGAAAATAAAAAAGCAGAGGTAAATAAACAGTGCAGTATGATGTAGAAATATTTGATTATATGCTATGTGATGCTTTGTGGGCCCAACAAAACGTCATTTTTATAGGAAAAGGAGAACGATAATAGAGGCACCATGTTTGCTCAACTGTTATTGGAGCACTGAGCAAAAAGGGGCGGGACTTAGGAACGATCAATTTTGACTTTATATTTCTTTTTTTTATGCTGCCAGGTAGCTTTTATCTAGTGTTTTCTCATTTTGTTGAAATGGTGAGAAAAACAAGAGAAAGGTGTTATATAAGGTGAGAGGTACAACAGGGATAGATCAAAGCAGGTCAGAGTGTTTCCATGTGGTCAGCTTTCCACACCAACCATCAGCTTTCCACGGCCTGGTGCTTTGGAGGGAAGCACTCATGTGAACGCGCCCTTAATCTGGCCTCAGTAAATGGTTCTGTTGTGCCGTGCCAGCTTTCATAAGAGAGCCACAGAGACGGAGCAGCATAGCCCAGAGCAGGACATCATAATTCAGGAGAATAATTGGGGCATTTAAACCAAACCTGGGACTCATCCATGCCAGACAGATACAGGTCAGAGTGGCCTGTCCACCTGGGAGGGAGGAAGGGATGGGTGGATGGAGAGAGGATGGGAGGATGTGACAAGGGAGGAGATGGATGGTAGTAGGCGGGGGAGAAAATAACATGGAGAGACAGAGAGCAGAAGATGAAAAATAAATAGTGAGGTAAGGGTCAACATAAAATACAAAATGGAGGTAAACACAGATGAATAAAGGAGAGACGGACCGGGAAAGAGCCAAGTAAAAGAGGCAAAATGAGAAAGAACGAGGACTAACCAGGAAGTCAATACCAATTATTTCCCCGCTCCATGTGGTGTAACGTAATCTGTGGTGTTCTCCTTTCACCACTTTCCTTAGAAGTTTGGCCTCAGCTCATGCAGAATGTGAAAAAAAAATCAGCTGTGATTCCTTTAGTATGGCATAAAAGTAGTGTAATATTTTTCTCTGCTCCTCAGTGAATGATCTGATTTCAAAAAGGTCCACCGAAAGTGTAAGCTGCATTCAGAATATCTTTAACGCCTTACTTTGCCGTCAGACAGCCTTTTCTGACAGGAAGCCACTGTTATTTAAGACCAAATATCACCTCCTCCAAACCAACCAAACTCCAGTCGTTTTACTTCACAGAGCACAGGAGTTGTTGGCATGTCGCTGTCTTGATGTGCTAGTTTGTGATATTGTGTGACTTTGGTAAATCCAAACTAACCTTTTAAAACACCAAAGTCACACCATAACACAAATGGTAAATTTGGTGATTTTGCCTGTGGAATTCGGTTACTTTGGAGGAAGGAGTGTTTGGCTGATCTAACAGTGGTTTCCCAGCAGAAAAAGCTGTCTGATGGGAAAGTAAGATAGTGAAAATTTTCTAATATAGCGTACGCTTAAAGGGATATTGTTTTTTTCAGGTGGACCTTTTTTTTAAGTGGCTAAAATCCGTTTTGTCGCTGAACCTGTCCACAACTGTGCACTGCTTAGCTTCCATGCTGGTCCCCTTCTCTGCTTCTCCAAACTGGGACTGTGCCCACCAGCACATACTGTAACCAATACACTGACTGTTGATGAGTGCCCGATACAACGCCACATAAAACAATCCGAACTATCCCTTTAAGGCTTTCATTTGATGCCATGTGACAGAAACTGAGAGTGTATAACCCTGCAAGTGGAGGCCGAACCAGTCAGCAAATTGTTGTGATGTTGTGATGACTGGGTATCACCCTGCAAGCCTTGATACCATCACCAATATTGATTACAGACTTATTTTAGACACATCTCACAGCTTAATTGTTTCATACCTTTTTATTTTGAAAAGGTGCTTATCTTTGACAGAGAAAAATAAATCTATAAAATAAAATTTACACAAAGCCTTCACTGCTTTACAGGACTGATGTTGTTAGGGTTTTATCAATACCACCACCCATTGATCCTGCTTAACGATGTGGTGCCTCATCAATACAGCTTATTAGTTCTTTTTAATTAGAAGAAGAGAAAGAAAAAAACAACAGAATTAACATAAATGTGAATGGATTCACTGCTTAGCGGGTGATGCTGATAAAGGAGGAGGAGGAGAGGCTGGTTGGTCTCTAAGAATCTGCCAGATAGTAAGATTCTTTGCTAATTAAGATAAACACTTGTAAAGAATTTAACATTTGTCTTTAGCTTGTTTATAACAATTCGACATTAGCCTCGCGGGCTCCCGATGATTCTGTAAAACAAAGCGACTGAGGTCTTTCTTCTGAAAATCTGTTATTCTCTTTCAACAGGTGTCTTATGAGTCGCACATACAGTCTGCCTTATGGCATCGTCAGCTGGAGCGCTGTCTTACTGACTCTCAACTCCTGATCCTTGAAATTCAGTCGAAATAATGTAGGTGCTGCTTATATATTTATTAAGTGTAACTGTAGCAACTACATTGCATATTTATTGCCTCAGATTTATCCAAAAACATGTTTAGTGTGGACAAAATTCACATACAATCTGCTAACCTTTTTAATAAACGTGCCAGGATGTGGCACTTTAAAATAAGCCCTCAAAGTGTCAACTTACAGTGTAATTGTAGAATAATTATAGAGCATATTGTGGGTATTACTTATTGTAACAGCATGTGCAAATTCCGACTGGAGACTTTTGTACACTACAGTGACTGGGCAGTTAGTTTTGGCTGCAAACCTGTCGTATAACCTGTAAGACCACGTCTATTTCAAATTCAATTTGTAGATTTCTTCGACATTATTTTACTTATATATCACCATATGAAACTACATTTTTTTTACTGATTTAATGAACATGTTTAATTGATAATGCATTGCCAAATAATGTAATTTTCAGAAAATCTTCATCATTAATGACACTGGTACCCAGGTAGTGAACTGCTGTCAGCATCCTGTTGCTCATGCTCGCACACATGCTCACACTCCACAGGTGTAAGTAAGCATCTTGGGACATATCAATGTAATTGACCGGCTTCTCACTGATAGTTGAACAAGGCCTGATTGCTGTAAATTTAGGCTTGTGTTGTGGTGGGTGGTATTTGTTGATGTTAGCTAGTGCTGCTGTATGGGACCTGAAGAGAGGCCAGCACTCGGGAGCGTGCATAAATATCACCCCACTTGGATTTTCCTTTACAGTCTGTTCACACATTAGTAATACAAAGAGATTAACACATGTGCCGTAAATTGCTTTATATAGTACCTTTAACTTGAACTTTAGCTAGGATGTCCAGATAACCCCATTGTCTGAGGATGATCCCCATATAGAGAAAAGCGGCGCACGTTCAATTTGAAAACATGCACTGTTTTGCTTCCTTAGTTTTCGAATTTAATGACATGTTTCCTCATATCATTGTGCAATGGTGTACAATGGGCTGTGAGACATGTTTTCTCTCATTTGGTGGATGTGCCGCAGGTGTTACCCAATCAGCAGTGATGTGTATGTAAACACCGCCGTACTATAAAGGCAGCAGTGCTCTTGTGTCCACAACAGGGTGTTCTATGCAGAACCATTTCTGTTTAAATGAATGTTTTCATACGTTTTATCAGGGCTGAATGTGGCCCAGAAGCTGGCAAATGTTAAGTGAATCTGCAACATCTCTACAAGTGTCTTTTGGCACTGAGTAGAATGGAGTGGAAGGAGAGGATTAAGACTGGATAGGAGTAGAAAGGATGCAGGAGACAGAGGAGGAAAGGTGAAGATGATTATAGAGCCTATCGATTCATTATCTCAAACAATGTTTTTGAGATAAATTGCAAAAAGGTGGTAAACAGAGGGAATCTGTTAGCCAAAGTGTTTAATGTAATTGTGTTCTGTTTATTACTGAAGATTGAAGAGGTAGGAGAAGACAGTGAGAAGGAAATATAAAAGGAAGTGTGGAGAGTGTGGAAGAGTGAGGTGGAAGAGAAGAGGAGAAAAAAGGTTGAAAGTTAAGAGAGTAAGAATTGTGACACAACAGGACTGCAGTTCGACTGTCCACCAGATACATCTTTAACTATTGCATGTTAAGAATCTTACTCCTCTTTTTTAACACAGTTGTATCCACATGAGCCGCTATGCTTGTGCATATTCTAGGAAGGTTGTCCAAAACGGTGTGATTTGATGTTCAGCTGTGATCGAAGCATTGAGCGATGCAGCAACCCTGCAGTGACATTAAAAAAACAACAACAACAACTAAAAAAAACATCTAATATTTCATTAATGAAATCAATCGCTCCAACCCCACCACCAACATCTTGCCCTCATTGTGTATCTTCTCAATAATTCAGGCACAGAGACAGCGGAGCCTGTTACAAACAACGAGAATTTGCAGAAGACAAAAAACAACTCCACACACGGGGATTCTTACACGGGTTTGAGAGACGGCTGCCTTATGGACTGTGCCACAGCAGTCCCAGACCTCAAACCATGGCCATCTGGCAAGTAAGGCAGGCTAAGGCAAACAGTCAAACTTTCCAAGTGGATTTCCATCTCGGTACAGAAACCCCTCCCCTTCTCTTTCTGTCACATAGAAACACAAGCCGCCCAGCATCACTCCACATCCTTGAGCTTTGTGCTTGAAATGCAAGCCATTCTCAGCTCTGTTCAATGGGATGTAACCCTGTTTGCCATTCCTCCTCTGTAAACACTACACATTAAGTCCAATAAACAAGTTCCTTCATAAGAATTCACTTCAAACACCAAGTTATTTGACTATATTCCCAGCACGCTCATCCCACAACTTTTCCTTCTCACATTGTTCCAAGTCTGAGACTGACATTTCTTCTCGCTTTGTTAAGATTTTAAACTCCTGCTGAGGTACTTCCACCTACTGTGTTTATCTGCGCGTGGCTGCCAAAGCATTTCCCTCACTCAGCCATAATTTGTCAAAGCAGTTTGAATTTCAAAGGGAACACAAAGCAACACAAAGGAAATAACAATGTTAAAAACTGTATTTTAAATCAAGATTATGTCAAAAACGATTAAGCGCCATTGAATGCAGCTTTACCCGGTTATCCTTTGCCTCCATTATGCCCCTCTGTGCCGATCATTGTGTGGGTTCCTCTCAAAAAGTAGGTAATTTAGTTCAAAGGGAAACACAAAAGAGCTCAAGTGAAAGAAACTCATGTGTAATAGCTGTATCTCCACTTTGAGTGTCAGACAGTGGCTTAAATTATTGTTACACAACTTCAATTGGAAATTAAAAACGTATTGTAATGCCACATGCCTTTAGGAGATAATATAGGATTACTTATCCTTATCTGGGCTTTGAATCCTTATCGACTCTGACTGCCATAGTTCACAAACAGTAAGACGGAGAATGAGGAAATCAAATTCCTATAATGGAGTGTAAAAACAAAGCCATCTGCACTGTTAATCCTGTGCCTGCCATGACTCGCCACCGCTCTGTGAATGTAAATACAGTTGCATAAATTAGTCCTCAATTTCGCAATGAGAAACTTGAATTGTGGAGTCAAAGAAATAATATAACTATAGTTATTGTGGGCATTATAATTAAAGCATGATATGACTGGGTCACTTACTGTACATCCATCTAGTACTGTGGTGTTGCTATCAATGGGTGACATGATCTAATAGGTATATCCCCTTTGGTATGTAAAATAAGTCCAGTGTAAGAGTCTACAGCAAGGGTTCCCAAACTTTTTCAGTTCCAGACCCAAAAGAAAAAACATGTATAAGAAATGTTTTATTTCATTATGAAAGTCCACTGAAAAGCTAGTAAACCCAATTTGTTTGGAAAACTGTTGGGTCTACAATTCTGATTCTGCAGTTGAGTACAGCTGTACTTTGAGCAAGATGTTAACATCAGTACTGAAGAATACGCACAATGACCATGCTAAAATACTGATGTTTAGCATATATAATGGTTACCATGTTCAACATCTTAGTTCAGCACAATACAAAGTACAAAGTATAGCCAAGATTGATGGGAGTGTCATCATTTTTGAAGGTTTTTTGATGACTAAAATAAGCGTTGGAATAATAACTTTTGATTGATGGCAGCGCGATATGAAAAGTCAAAGTCGCTATAATTCATCACTTATGGATCACTAATGTCAGTAGCAAGTTTTGTGGCAATCCATCCAGTGCTTTTTGGGGCAGTCCACACCCAACATTGTCAATCTGCTGGTGGCCCTTGAGGAAAAGTCAGGGGATTTCACAGTCATTAGGATAGATCATCAGGGAACCATGAATGTCTGCACCGTGAATGGCTAATCAATCATGTAGATAAATATTTCACAGAATAAGTGACCTTCAGGTGGTGCAAGAGGAAATGTCGGGGGCTCACCAAAGTTATTAGGATTCTTCCTCTGGGAACCATAAATGTCTTTACCAAAGTTCACAGCAATCCATCCAGTCGCTGTCGAGATATTTTACATGAAAACCAAAAAAGACTTTGTCATATTGGTGTGATGGCTCCAAGGTCTCAAGACTTATTTCCTGTTTGGTTACTGGGATCTGCGTAGTGGCTCATTGGAAGTGATGGCTGACACCTGAGTTGGTGTAAATGCTCATGTATATGGGTGCCTGAGCAGTCAGTCTCTTTCCTCTCTGGGTTACTCAGTTTGGTTGGACTTTTACAGTTAGTTTTCTTAAATATATTTATTTTACTCCAAAGAGTCATGTGTAGTCATCATATTTTGTCCATCCTTTGAGCTGGGTCATGACAAAATGGGGGCTCGTCTGGGTTTTGAACCCACATCCTCTCACATTTGTATCACGAAAAACCAAATGTATGAAGAAATACGTGTCTCTACAAATATTTGTTGAGATATTTCAGTCTAGAAAAGTGGTGGTGAATTGAGCAACTAACTGAATAACATTGTAATCCCCAGAGCTACACTGCTAGTGATGCTAAAAATGTACTTATACAGTCAGGACTTCCCACTATTAAAGCAACAATACAATACATGGACTATGATTTGGATGGAAAATTTTAAAGTCTGCTCATCTTTGGTGTCACACAACATGTATCTCTTCTCTGCCCTCGTTCATTAAAGTTAATACATGCTAACTCTTTCCTCGCAGGGCACTGTGTTTGACCTTTCATCTTAAGTTGACCCCGGATCATCAGGATACGAGTGTGAATTAAGGGCATGAATCAGGGTTAAAAACACAGTCTCAAAATGTATACCCTAAGGCTTTATGGTCTAATAATTGAAGCATCAGTGTGTGGTAAAGAGGTCAAGACCTCGTTTCTTTGTCAAATATCGCCTCAAGAGCAGTGACAGCGCTGTCTGTGTGTGATTTCTTCATCGTGATCCATAGCATTTTAGTGACCCCTTTCTGTTATTGCACAATGAGTGATTATCCAGGGCCGTTATGGGTTATTTCCTGCACTTACTGACACAGATGACCTGTAGAGTGTAATTATACTGAAGTATATGGAGGGACTGGGGTTAATGGTTTGCGTAGGCATGGACACCTGTCTCTGTTTGACTCATGATCTGGAGTGCTTTCCCTCAGGCTTAGCCTTTGGTGTTTTGGTGTCCATTAGCAACCATCATAAGCATTTACACAAAACACAGTCAAAAGTTATCAACAGAAAATCTTGGCCCCCCAACCCCACCCCAGCCCTATTGCAGGGCCTAATAAGATTTTCTGCAACATTTAGGATGCCCTTGAGCAAGATACATGATTTCATTATTCCAGCAATGTTGTTTATTGGCAGAAAAAGTACACAGATCTCTTAGGTGTATCATTGATAGAGACGTGAGAAAAGGACGATAATTTCCAGCTTTTTATAAATACATTTCTTTAATTCATTTTGATGCCTAGTGTTGGCAGCAGCGTAATGTTGGACATCAATGCTGACCCCCCAGAGGTTCTTTTTTTTAAACATCTCATTACATTAGAGGGATCCAGGCGGCAGTAAGGAAAGCTTTAAGAGGATGACAGTTAGCAGCTGGAGGAATCACTTTGGATCTAGCTTTTTCTGGTTTTAATCCCAGGCTAAAATAGCTGAAGGCAGGCAAGACATAACCATGTTATTGTGAGGGTTGGATTGGGATTTTTTTTACTGGGGTTCTGGGTAAGACAAGCAGTAATGTGAGTATGTACGTAGGAAACAAGGGGAAATGAAATGATGGGGGTAATGATGTTTGAATAGTAGTACTGGCTAGCCCAATTTCAGTAATGGGTAAGCTTTCTCACAAGACATTTTCAGATTGCGATGTTGCTTGAAGGATGGCATTGAAGGTTGGTTGGTCACACATTGCACCACTTAGCGAGCTCAGGTTGGCTAGCATGACTAGCGTGGCTCTGACTTTTGTTTCTCTATGACTGAGCTTTTCTTTTGACTTCTGAACAAGGCGGCATGACATTGTCACTAATTTTATTTGCAAAACAATAGGGTAATTATGACAGTGTTGCAAAAAAATTAAAGTGATTATACAGAGAGGAATAGAAAATGACAAAAAGGCAGCAGAATAAAGTGCCAGGCAGAGACAGAAACAAGACTGATTGAGGTAGAGCATTACAAAGAAATATATAAGGCACCACAGACAGAAATGGGGATATAAAGTTATGTAAAAGCTCAATCATCCCACCTCTCTGTGAAAATAGTATGGCACAAAGAAAGATTGAGAGCTTTATTTTGTCTCTCTTTGGGTGCAGGGGCTCAGCAAAGACAATGAGAGCTATGTTGTCAATAATTTGTGTACTCCCTTGTGTGCAGAATCTGCAAAAAAACAAGAGAGCCCCCGCCACTAAAATTGCTTAATTGTGTTTCCACTAGTGTAATACCCCTCTGAAGAAAAATGAATGCAGCTCTGCTTTGCTGAAACTCCCAATCTGTTAAAAGATGTCGTAATACCTCTGTGTAGATGGATTAGATCAACTCGCTCTGATGTAGTGCACCACGTTACTTAATATGTAGATTAAATTCAGATGGAGTTTGCACTGAAAGTGAGTGTTTTAGGTCAATATCGCAGAGGATATTTCTTTTAAGTGGAAGAGGGAGGGAAAGCATCAAAAAATCATTTTGAATCTATGACTCATCAGATTTGCCCAAAGCTGTTCTGTCCTACTCAGCTAAATGAACCAAAGGGGAAATTCAACAGTCCGGGCAAGTAGCTCTTTTCCACTGCCACAACCACCTAGCAGATGAATGGAGCACTTTCTGGTTACCTTGCAGCAATTTATGTCAGTCAATGGGTGGTAAATCCATGTGCAATCGCTCCATGGGTGACAAAAGATAAGGTTGAAAAAACATAAGGATAAAATATTATGGTAGAAAAATGTGCTTATGACCTGTTGATAGTAAAAGTATACTGTTTCGCACCTTATAATTTACAAAAGGCATAATCAACAGGGTAGAATAAAACTGTAATGTAACAGGGAAAGGTTGTAATGACATAATGACTACTTGGAATACACCTGATTGAATATATAGTATATAAGCAGTTATTTAATTTACTCAGATACTTTTATATTTCATTATGTTATACTGACATGATGAAGCACTACTATTACTGTACATTTCTTTCTTATTAACACTCAGTGAAAATCATGTGAGCATGATTTTTTCAGTGTGTCATGCAGTAGATGCAGCAATGGTGGCAGTATTCAGTCTCAAAAGTAATGGCTTTTTTTTTTAAAGTTTGCGTTTTGAAGTGTTGTGTGCGAGTGGTTTTCAAAATAGGGTCTGAGGGCCAACAGGGGTCCTTGTATGGGTTGTAGCGGTCCCCAGCAAAAGGTAGATTTGGATATTTTAGGTCTTATTTCATTTTTTTTGTTGGAGCAAGAGGAGAACTATGGTATGGCATATGGTACGGTATGGCATTAGTTTATAGCGGTCTTACTTTGATTAAAAATTGTCTTCAAAGACAATAAAGCAACTAAGTGGGGATTCTTAGAGACAAAATTGGCATGCGATGTCTAATGTGCATCATATTGTGGGGGTCCTTGACATGAAAAGATTTGGGAACCCCTGTGCTACAGTAACTAATATTAAGGTAAATTTGCCTGCCTATAATAAACGCGTATCTATGCTTAGCCCTAGCTAATTTATTCCAGGAGAAGCACCCATAGACCGCCCTCTTAACATGTGATCCAACCAATATCGAAATAAAACTCTCTGCCCTCATCTTATACTACATGTTCTTCCTTGATGTTCAGGATGTACATGTATATGTATGTTCAAAATACAATGTAAACACCTTCAGTTTAGCAGTCTGCCCACCTTTCTCTAATTTTATAGAAGTGACGTGTGGTGACGATGGTACTTACTATCAGGCTTTAGTGCAGTGCATTTAAAAGCATATGTTTTGACTGGAATACTATGAAAAGAGTGAAACAGATGAGCTCAGATTTTCGTGTCTAAATGTCATAAACTGATTTGTGCTACAAATGAAGCTCCTTGATGAAACAATTTCCTGAAGGTAAATCTGGTTTGCTGAAGTAAGCCTGGTTTAACCAGTAACCTCGCTTCATAAAACACTCCCAATGGACCTATTAAGAGAAGAGAAACATGCATGCCCTAACTATGTAGGCTGCCAGTCAAGGCGTTGCTCATAATAGAGCGCAGCTCCTATTTAACTCAAACTGGCCAAACATAAAAGAAAAAGAAAATATACACATTGTATATAGTATATAATAGCTACCATCATCATTGAAAACAATGAACACCCACACACATACAAATGCACATCATCTGTCACCCCCTGACACACACCGTGTCGGAAAAATAGATAATAGTATAATTGTCCACTTTACAAAATGACCTCTGCCACATTGTTGATTGTCTGAAACCAATGAATTGTTGTCAGTTCGCACAACATGATAATAGAATAATCTTGATGCAAGCAACTGCACATGCAAATGGTTTCTCTTGTTGCGCCCTCAGCCGTCTTCCCTGATTTTTGTATTCCTTTTTAGCTTTGCAATAATAATGACTCTGACTTGCAAAACAACAACAGAGTACACGTGTTTGTTCCCAAGCTTGCAGATAATGCACTCAAGTATGGAGCGCCAGCTGTTGCCTGCAGTACAGTATGCTAATTGCCAGAGTTTTGAGAGAATAGATATGCATAAGAGCATACAGTATTGCCTCAGCCTGTAAGATGTGGTGTGAAGTGTGGAGTGTGGACAAAATGCACATTTATTTTTTAAAGTCATGCTGAAACTATAATGTGTATTTGTGCTTCATCTGCTTAGATCAGAGCCTGAAAATGTCAGTCATCTGTCCAAGAGCAGTGCAGTGCTTTAATGCCACATTTTATTATATCCTTGCTCATTTAATTAGTATTATTAGCCTTAAATATTGGCTATAAATATTGGTGGTATTATTAGCTGTTATTTTGCTTTTTAAATGTTTTTATCATGACATTCAGGAAATGTTGGATTTTCATCAGCAGTAACTCAAGATTAACCCATAGGACTGAAAGTCTACAAGAAACAGTAAAATAAATCAGATACCTGGACACACAGACGGTGATGCAGGAGAAACCACAGAGATTCAGTTAGAAGCTACAAAAGGACTGGCAAGGTCCATCTCAGGGGCGACTCGGCACAGCTCAGTGAGTTACAAGAGGAAATGGAAATGCAAATTGGCGCAGCACAGTTTGACTCGGAGAGGTCAAAAGTGCCAGTGAAAACCTTCAACTGAGCGGTGTTGCAACCATAATAAAAGCACCGTAACTCCTCTGATAAAACTGCTTCACAATCTACAATATGTTTGTGACTTGGCTTGTTAGCTGCAGTTACAACAGAGCGCGTCTGTCGCCCTGTGTGCTCCCTTGTGGTTCACCTCAAAAATGTAACATTACATGTTAATAAGACGCAGGGGTCTGTCGCAAATCATGAGCACCTTACAATAGAATCCAATCCACCCAACTATGTCTTTAACTATGGCATCAAAAGTAACCAATGTTGAATGAACACATCTCTGACAGAAAAACTTTAACGTAACTGAATATTGCAGATTTCTCCCATTTCCTGGTACGATTTTGGGTTCTTCTAACTCTCTGAACTGCCATCTATGCATCCTCAGATATGCAGTTTATCTTTAATGCCGTTTGATGCTTTAAATCTGCTGTAGTTTCAGTTCTGCACAAAATGTGGAGAAGTTCAGAAATACAGTAGGTCAAATCAAACATGCTCTTTATCCTCTCTCTTTTTACTAAATAAATTCTGCCAGAACAGAGCCAGTCACCACTGCAACATAATAATTTTCCTCATTTGAAAACTCTAATTTTCACTTGCATATATAGAGCGAAATTGTAGAGCCCGTCTTGTCATTAAGGAGAGCAGCACGGCGACACAAGCAGAATACAATAAAGAAAGGACCATATTTTGTTCTGCTTTGTTTTAACTGATATTGATCTCTTAAAAAAACCTAACTGAATATGAGCATACAACTATCTCCCTGCATTACATAAACTCAGATGCTCTTTTCCCATACTAAATCTGTTAAATATGCACATCTGCCATGTAATCAAACCACACACCAGGGTGGGAAATTAAGACCTGCCACCAGCCAAAAGTTGGTAAAATATGGAAGTGGCTGGTAGACGTCAGACACAAAATAATGATGATGATGATGATGAATGGTAAATTTCAGCATCTATCTGTCTGTTTATCAGTGGCTGGTAAAAAGTTATCTGTCAGCTGTGTGCTTGAGATCAGACTGGAAACATTATCATTCAGTTTTGAGGTGGGTGAGTGCTTGCTATCCTCCTATGATTGTATTTCTTATAGAAAACACATTTTTTTTGTCGTGATATGAGATGATTAGCTGTTTCCCTGCTGGAAATTACATTTAACATAGCCAACAGCAACAGCGTGTTGTTATTAGTGAAGGTCACTTACAACGTCTCTGCAGCCTGCTACCACCTTATTTAGGTTTTTGTAGTTAAATGAAGAGGTGTCATATAGTCAGTTCACAGACTTCAGGACACAATGAAACTTTAATATTGTTGGCCTCAAAAGTTCAGCGTGGGAATTATATATTATCATGTATACATTTGCTTTAACAGCATTGATATTGGCAAAAATGTTAAACATCAATATTATGACAATGATATAAAGGGACAGTTCACTCCAAACTCAAAACTCATGACTTATTTTTCCCTGATTTGCAGTGACTTTTTATCCACCAAGAATATTTTGTCATGAGTTGCCGAGTTTTGGAGATTTCAGCCATTGAGATGTCTGCCTTCTTTCCAGTATAATGGGACTAAATGGTACTTGACTAGTGATGCTCAAAGCCACAAAAAATACACTTAAAAAACTCAAACCAGCATCTCTTTTCAAAAACGATGAACTGGTTACTCAAGATAATCCACTTGTTGTGAGCAGTCTCATGTAGAAACTACTTTCTCTCTATTAGAAAGAAGAAGCTGCTCTCAAAAAGGTCTGCAACTGGGTCATGATTTTTGGAAAGAAAACCTGGTGTTGAATTTTTCAAATGTATTTTATTTTATTTTATTTTATTTTATTTTTGGTGCTTTGAGCACCACAAGCCGAGGGCCATTTATTCCCATTATAATGGAGAGAGGGCAGACATCTCTATGGCTGATATCTCCAAAACTCTGCAGCTCACACCAAAACTCTTCGAGATGGATAAATAGGACTACAGGCCAGGGGAAAAATATCTATTATTATTTTGTGATGAAGTGTTCCTTTAAGCCATATCATCCAACTGTGCATTCATAGTTCCGATTTTCAGGGTAACAAAGTAATTTGTGTCATTACACACTACATGGTTCCACAGCAATACTACACACAGATAGAACAAATAAACAGATAATTAATAGTACATTTTATTGTAAGTTGGAGTCTCTTTAGTTCAGTTTGCTGTGTTTATTTTAATTACTGGACTATGAAGCGGTTTTCCGGGAAGGAAACATAGACACGAAATCTCACCCAGTAAAGCAGCTAAACTTTTACGTCAGCCTCAGGACCTCTACTGCAGCATTTATTTACCCCCTGCTCTCATAACAACCTCCTTGTTTGCACAATTTTCTCCCCCAACACTTCACCTGGCCCTCTCTGTCAATGGATGTTGGGCTTGTGGGCAGATAACACACACACACACACACACACACACACACACACACACACACACACCTGTCTCTTCACACACATGCACACACAAAATGCAG
>JAJHUR010118534.1:0-14618 GCA_027495735.1 Lutjanus campechanus
CACCATTCACTGCCATTGTACTGGATGAGGCTGCTACTCTGTTTCTCCTAAAACTCCAGGATTGTTTTGTGAACTGAAGACCTTCATCCATCATCACATCGGCATAATGGTGAGTACATACTGAGTGGGTTATCATGTAAAGTGGAGTATCACTTTAACTGTTGTGTATTATTGTTTCTTTTACTGTCTTATTTTCAGTTATTCACTTTCAGTTATAACAATAACCTCACAAATGTTCTTTCACATCATCTTGACCTCCCTCTCTTAATTACGCCACTAGGGAGCGCCAATGGACCAAAATAACAGAGGGGTGTAGTTATTCTAATGCTGTCATACCTGTCTGGTGACGGTGTTCTCATAATTGCTGCTCAGCCTACTTGGCTACACAGGCAAATTCTATAGAATATCAGAGACACAATAATACACAAAAACACAATGATAAATATATCAACAAAAGTAAATACTCTCTAAAAAATTACCAGGCTACACGCATGAATGTGTGTGTGTGTGTGTGTATGTGTGTGTGTGTGTGTCTTATGAGTGATTGCGGTTCGACCTTTACTTCTGGCAACCTCTCCTGGATTGCACTCAGATCAAGATGGCAAGTGCTCTAAATGTGTGCACGGTGTGTGTGTGTGTGTGTGTGTGTGTGTGTGTGTGTGTGTGTGTATGAGGGTGCATGTGAGTGTGGTTTGATGGATGCCACAGATCATGGCTGTTGGATTGCATTGTGGTGAGCCAGCCCAGCCAAGTCGTATCACATTAACGCACACACACACACACACACACACACACACACACACACGCTTACACATGCCCTCTCATGAATGGATGAATGAATGAAGGCTGAGATGATAAAGAATGATTGGAAAGTGGTCTTGTGGGGGTAATTTCATTCCTCTGTCACATTTTGTGTGTATGTGTGTGTGTGTGTGTGTGTGTGTGTGTGTGTGTAGCAGTGACTGGAAATATGCACATATACAATATCTTCTAGAGCGAAAGGTTTATTTGCTATTATTAATTCACAGAGATATCCCTCATATCATACAGAATTCAATGCAAATTTCAGGCAAATATGATATCTATCTATCTATCTATCTATCTATCTATCTATCTATCTATCTATCTATCTATCTATCTATCTATCTATCTATCTGCCTGCCTGCTGTAGTATTTTTTATATCCAAAGCATCATTCAAAGTTGAAATACACTGATTTAGCAGTAAATTTACAAAGAATATATAGTATCAAGTACCTTAATCATATCTGTGTCTCTCACATATCATATCTATGTTGTGAGGAGTTATGCATATCTATTGTCTAGCCTTACATTGCGTCATCTCACAGCAGGGAAGTCACGAGTGCTGCTGCTACTGCTGCTGCTGCAGCTGGCCGTGTCATGTTGAGGCGCACTACTCCCTGCAGCCTACTGGGGGCAGTGTGAGCCACATATTGCACGCTGCCATCAAAGTGGAGCAGCAGCAGCAGCAGCAGCAGTGAAACGGCTGGGTTTTTGCAGTGCTGCGTGTGTGTGCCTCTGTGTTTTCGGATGGGTGTGTGTTCAGCAGGGCGCAGCGCAGAAGGGGGAAAGAATGGAGAAAAAGAGAGAGGGAGAGGGAACAGTTTCCAAATAAGTGAAAAAGATGCAATTGCTCTCATTGCATAGCTTCTAATTACCCACTTTTCAGCTGCTACTAATCCACACTGAAGTGTCAAATATGTGTTATTAAAATCTCAGTGTTTATACTAATATTTCTTGTAGAAAATCTACATAGTGCTGTTCAAATGCAACACATCAACCTTTAAGACACTTTATGTGGCAACTGACATGATAACAGAAGCCATTTCATTAGATCTCTTATTTGTGATTTTGCCTAAGTGTGCTCAAATGTAGGGTTCAACAAAAAGGCTTGCCCGCTAACCCAGAGCAAGTAAAATGCCATGATAGGAAAATGAACCTGGCAACTCATATGCCCAGCCGGGGAAGGTGAAAAAGAGTTAAACTATTCAATTATTTTGATAATCGATTAAATGTTAAAGTCAAAAGCTGTTTTCAGCCTCTCACGTATGAAGATTTCACGATTTTCTTTGTTTATTATAATATTATACTGAACATTTTGGGATTTTAGGCTGACAAAGTGAGACATTTAAAGACATTAAATTGGACTTTTTTCACTATTTTCAGATGTTTTGTAGATGTTGTAGCCCTAGATTAAACACTACAATTAACAATAGTGTTTGTTTTTATTTGATAACCGCTGATAAGTAGAACAACTTGTATGGGAGCAATTAAAAACTGACTTTGGGCAAGTAGATTTTTGACCAACTTGTCCTACTGGGCAAGTGAAAAAACATTAACATTTAACCCCGAGATGGCTGTCTTCTTCTATAATCAAAATAGATGGCACAAAAATACATTATAAAAATTCAACAGTAATTCCTCTTTCCAGAAATCGTGAATCAGTTACTCCAGATAATCCACAGACCTCAGTACAACAAGTGGTGCATGGAGTGCTGCTGGGTGTAGAAAAAGTGTGCTTCTGGTGCTCTTCGGTGTAGGGATCAAAAAAGTGATAGGAAGAAAATTCAAAAAACCGAGGCACTCAGAAAGTAGAAAAATAAAAAGCCTTTATTAAATCATGGCTTTGTTCTGATTAAAAATGTCGACATGTTTCGGCCGTGTGGGCCTTCATCAAGACAAACCAATCCACAGACCTTGCCATGAGAAGTTTCATGTAGGAACTATTTTCATTTTACCGTGGTATCTTTGTAGAGTCTATCTGCCAGAAAAAAGTAGTCCCTAATTCTTTTTTTCAACTAGAAAGAAGGTAGTCCCTACATGAAACTGCTCACAACAAGGTCTGTTGACTATCTTAAGTAGCCAGGTCATCTTTTCTGAAAGACACACTAGTGTTGAGTTTTTCAAGTAAGTAAGTAAGTGCCATTTAGTCCCTGTATATTTCAGAGAAGGCAGACTTCTCTATGGCCAATATCTCCAAAATTCAGCAACTCACACCAAAACAACCTAGAGGGATAAATAAAACTACAGGTAAAAGAAAAAAATGGATTTTAGGGTGAACTGTCCCTTTAAGACATCATCTTGGCAAAGGTAGTGCCATGCTACCTTTGAGCTCTTGCCAAGCAAGTGTAACATATCTGCTCTGTTTTCAGCTACTGGCCACAAACACATGGCTTAATGTCACAGTCAATCAGTGGATGAATGATCAATGCAGACAAGAATGTCACATGAGATGCTCTGAGGTGAAAATTATCAGTGATCATAATCTTAAAGAGTCTTTGTCTCATCTGATCTGCTGTCATTTCCTGTCAACATAACTGACAGGACAGCGATCACACACACACACACGTGGTGCACATGGAGGCAGCCCGAAGGTCAGAGAAGCTCACTTGTGCCTGTCAACATTACACATTAAAATCTTGGGGTTAATTAGGATCATCTGAGCAAAGAAAGTGGATCAAGAGGCTGCTTTGGTCAGCATGGAGTAATGGAGCCTTTGATTTAAAAGTCTCCTTGGTATGCTGCAGAGGCTGTTCAAATCTGTTTCAAGGCACTGATACTTCCATGCTGCGAACATCTCAGGCCCATCTGACACCCAGAGCCAGGACATGATCGACCCATACACAAGGGGTTAGAGGTGCACAGAGATGTCATTATCTGTATTTGTATTTCTTTAATAAAAATGATCTGTCTCTGTATATGTATTTGGGTTGGAAAAACATGACTTCTGATATAAAAACACCAATTTATGGTATTTTATCCAAATACAGATACAGAGACATATCATTTTGTTAGTTGAACAGATACAGATTAAAATGACTACTCTGTGCACCTCTACCGTCCACTACACTTTGCTACTGCCAGTTGGCTTGCTACTCCTAATATGCTAAAGCAATTCAGCATATTTGATGAATGTACTTGTGTAATTCTTGCAATTGTTGGGTTATATCCACATGGTTGAATGAACTAAGACGCTTTGGCTAAAAGCATCAGCTAAATGAATGTAATGTAAAATGGGGGTTGCTGCAGCTAAAATAGCCATCAAGCATCCTCAAAATAAAGTGAAGCGTGCCGTCTTTTAAGTGGGAATGATGGTAAACATGGTATAGCAGGCTACCTAATAAAAAGGGACAAAGGGTTAACACACTTTATGGTGGAAATACACTGAAAAGTGTCAGTGGAAAAGCTCCACAGCACTGTGAACGGGTTACTTCCTGTTTCAATAAGGAAACTAAGGTGGCTCCCTTATTTATTCATTCATCACTTTACATAGTTTAGAATACAGTGTGCAGTATTTGAGTTTTATCCATTTATAAATCTCTATAATCCCACAATGGTCATTTTGGCATCTATGAAATGACTCATTGTATTGTGGGATTGTTAGCACAAAGTTTAGATGCCGTGATGACCCTTTTGGTCCAATATGGAAATTCTGAGGGCACGATTGTGGAGCCCACAGTAATATTGGGCATATTAATGGACACTAGACACCAGCTATTCCTCATGACTTATTTTTTATTGCTGTGGTTTATGATTTTGTTAATTCATAAGCTGATATATGTCCACTTGCAATAGCAAATTTAATGCTAATTTAATAGGTAATTTGTGGTTAAAGTTCACGCAGGCGCTTGAGGCAGCCAAAACATCCTTTGGGTAAAACGCAAGAGGGCACATGTGTCATTCAGTATCGCTAGCCTGTGATGAAAAGATGTATAAATGTAGCAACACAGGTGTACAGCATATAAAGATATAATGTGTATACAAGTAACAGACTATAAGTAATGCAAATATGAGATTTGTATAAGAGTTGCAAGTGAAAGTAAAAGGATATTGTACTTCACCTTGTAATCCACTACTGAGGAAATCAGACGAGTAACCACCTGTATCCTGCTAAAGTACGAATTGTGTGAATGTGTAGAATATTGTCAGTGAGCATGTTTGTGGCTTATAGTGTTAGCAGATATTTTATGTGTCATGCAAGTTCAAGAGTGAAGGTGAATGTTTATAGGACGTGTGTCATTCAGTATCCCTAGCCTGCAGCACGCAGCCACGTTGCTCTGACGTGCTTTTGTTTCTGTATTTCCAGAGTGAACAGGAGTGAACAAAGGGATTGTTTTATATTCACGCCTGGAAGTCCGTTCTGTGTCCAAGCATGCAACACTATACTGTTTGGTGCATACTCTTTATCCTCAACATTTCAGCACTCAGATTAAATGGCGGAGGGTAAATATAGTGCAGTGGGTACTAAATAAGGGGTGATTTCATACACAGTCAAGGAATCTGGAGTACAGAAATAGAATGGAATAAACCCGAGCAGAATATGCCTGATTACCATTGAGACTAAATAGTCACTGACAATTCAATAGGCTTGATATAAACAAAAGTGTGCCAGATCTTGGACATGTGTTTGTGTGAATATGGGTTAATGTGTGTTGCTGAATGCGCGCCCTCTTCATCTTCATCTGCATAAGTATCTGTGTGTGTGTGTGTGTGTGTGTGTGTGTGGCTGCACATGTGTTATTTGAACACAGAGGGCTTGGATTCACCATCAAAGGCCCATTCACAGTGAAGTGGCAGAGGCAGTCTCTCTGCCTGCCACCAGCTCTAATTAGTCATTCACACTGGTTATCGCCAATCAGCATCTTCTTTTAGCTCTCGAGAGCTAACACAGCACAGACAGACACGCGCACACAAATTTACACACACAAACAAACATGCACAAACACTCGCGGAGGCACACTGGCATCCTCCCTGCAGAAAAAGCAAAGATGGTTGCAGGCATGTAGGGTATATCACAACATAAACAGCCTATAGCAAATAGGATCTGAGGCCAAAGGCATTCAGTAATGGAGCACAGTGTGATGCAGAGCATGCAAGTATAAATGAAATGGACAGGAACGCAGGAAGCAGAGGAAGATGGGTGAAGCATGTATGTACCATTTTTGCAGGTCTTAAGAGGAGCTGTGGGAGCAGATTTTGTTTTATCACGCCACTGTGATTCATTCATGCCATCAGAGCAACAAATTAAATAAATTGGGCTTGTTTTTTCCTCAAATAAATAAAATGCCAAAGCTCTCAGTGATTCATATTTAATTAACAAGAAACAGGATGACATATCCACAAATTGATTTTCTCATTAAATGTTGTCTGGGGGACTCACTAAAGAGTTGTTTACTTTCTCAAATTTTGCTTTATTTTGTCCCTCTATGAACTGTTAAATATTAATATTGAAAGTTCTTCTTCTTCTTCTTAGCAACATGGTTTATCAAGAAGTTTTACGTCTTTGCTTTGTCTGCACGCCTTTCTTTTATTGTGTTATTTCTTTTATGTGACGGAAACAACAAAAACAGGGACTTCAAAGAATGTGACAACTCAATAGGACACAATTTACTGTTGTTACGTTCCTAAACGGATATTTCACAGAGTGACTTTTGAAACAATAAATTTGAACATAGAACCATAACAATCACAATAAAACCATAGTAAAAATCAGCGTACAGGATTAAGCAGCATCAAGTGGTGAACTCGCAGATTGCAAATACCTCCTGTCCCCTTCTAAGCATGTAGAACTGAAAAACCTTGCTTGAAATGTGAAAGGCCGTATCTAGAGCCAGTGTTTGGTTTGTCCATTGTGGGCTACTGTAGAAACATGGCAACATGGCGACCTCTGTGGAAGAGTGCCCTCGCCCTCTGTCGATAAAGCACTTTGGTCTTTGTTTGACTTGACACACAAATATCATCTTCCTTTCCTACTTCATTCTGCCAATAAATCCCCGTAAATATTACACACTTTGGTAACCATATTTATTTAAATCCAGCTACTGATGAGCTAATAACTTTGTTGTTGTGTTTCAGTAGTAGTTGAAGTCATGTAATGCTCTGAATGAGTCTCATTCAGATTTCTGCTTTAGTGATGGCAGCAGACTCTTGTGAATTACAACAAATTGAAATCACAACCCGTTCTCTCAACCTGCTATGTTTTATGTCAGTAATCACACATCACTTGGGTTTCCATTAGCAGCGTGCATCAGATTTTCCTACAGTTAATCTGCAATTTTTAATCTTTGTGACTCAGAGAGGAGAAAGAGAAGGTAAGTCGAGTACAAGACAAAATTATATGTTGTGATCAAATGATATATTATGTTAAATATAAAATGAGTCACCTGCATCAGTTAAACTGTGTTGTTTAAGTTTTCACAAACCCACTGAATCAAGCCAGGTATCATTAAGTCAGGCTAACATTAGAAATTACATTAATTATTTTTAACAAAGTAAAATAACATGCCAAGATTACTATAAAAACACTGCTTTTCCTGAAACCATATTAGGTTGTTACTTTTGGGGAAAAAACAAATAATTGGATGGGAAATTGGTAACTTGGACTGGGCTTAAATTTATGATGAATTAATGCAAACTTTTGGTTTGATTATTAAGTACATCTGACGTAAAGCGACTGTGTTCATTTAACTTGTTAAGTTGTTGAAAAACTTAATCCATTTGTGTGTCACCAATTGAAGTGGGTTTTTTTTTAAAATTTGGTTCAACATTTGTCTTTTTGCAGTGTCGTGTTCATCAAGTGGAGAGGAGAGATCTCATGAAAGTCAATAATATCCAAGGTTAAGACTTTGGTCATAAGATTTTAAATATATGCGTGTGTGTAAACATGTGTGTGAGGGTGTGTGTGTTTGTATAACTGTGTGGGAAGGCATTTAAAAAAAAAATAATAATTTATCACTTTGTCTAACTTGGGATGTAATTTAACTTTCACAAACAAAACAAACAAAAGGCCCAGATGAACAGATTCAACTGCAAATGAGTGCAACCACTGCCGTGCAAGCAATCACTTGAGGCAATCCACAACTTCTTTCTTTTATGCTAATGATAGCTCCTTCCACTCACCAGTCATTGTTTTTTTTTCCTTTATCTCCATCTCTTACCTGTTCTCTTGGTGGCGATCATCCATCTGTGAAAGGCCTGGTTTAAGGCGGGTATGGTGAGTGTTTATGTGCGGTGCAAAGGCAACGGAGAGAAAACAGGTGAGCTGAGAAAGGGAATAACATGAAAAGGAAAGAAACATATGTCTTTATTTGACTGCAAAGTGTGCACTGAGGCAAGAAACAGGTCCAGCAGGGCTGCAGAGAACAGCACTTTTACCTTACTGAAAGTTGGATTTCCACATTGCAATTGGGACAAAAACAAATATAGAAACATTAAATGGGAAAGCCAATGGGAAAAGGAATCTGATACGAGTCGAAACCACACACACACACACACACACACACACACACATAACGCAGGGTGCTCCCTTGGGAGTTAGCACCTGGTCAGATCATCTCTTTCCAGGTCAGTGTATCCACTAGCAGCCTTTGAATGGAAAATCAACAGTGAGCATGTGCACTTGCCCCCATAATTTAATCCATGAGAAGATCTGATCAACAACACGTAGCACTGAAAGACTTACTTATTATATCCTGGCAAACAGCCACCCCCACCTTCTTTTCCATCTGTTACGTAGGAATCTTTTGATTCTTCCCGTTAATGTCCCCCATTTTCCTTTCTCGCACTATTAGAACGAAAGGTTCCAGAAGAGTTAACTCCTGAAGGGCGGCCGTTCTACCCAGAAACATTTGCTTCTGAAGAACCCCCTTTTAAAGACAGTGGTTCATCAAGCTAAGGGTTCCATTAAGAGCCCTTCTCATCCAAACAAGCCTTTTTGGAAGTAAGAGTTCTTTAAGGGTTATTGAAACTCTTTTGTCAAGGGGTCTTTCTACCATAATATAAATGGGTCCTTGGTAGAACCCCCTGGGTGTGTTCCAGATAAAACTCTTGGGATATAAAAAAAAAAGTTCTTGGCAGAACCCCCTGGATGGGTTTAAGATAAAACCTTTAGAATATAAAAAGATTGTGGGTAGAACGCCCTGGGTGGGTTCTGGATAAACCCTTTGTAGACACTCTGGGTGTGTTCTTGCAAGAACCCAGGAGGTGGAAAGGTTCTGGATACAGCTTCCAGACAGGGTTCTAGGTGGAACTATTACACCTTAGAATGGTTCTCTGTAGAACCTCTCACAGGCAGTCAAGCTGGGTTTTTAGAACTCTCTGAAAGGGTTCCAAGTGCAAACTAAGACTAACTAAAAGGCACTACCAGGAACCAAAAATGTTTTTCCTATGGGGACAAGCAGGTTCATAGGTTCAAGTCAGCATCTTTTTTTAAAGACAATAATATCTTCATGTTTCCTCTCTTTGCTCCCACCTTCCTTCATCTTTCGCCCTCATCCATCCCCTTACACCCACACTCTCAACCATTTTTACGTCATCGAGCATCAAGAACAGTTTGTCACATTAGTTTAGCTGCTCTGCAGAGAAGTGAGAGTGGGAGAGAGCGCTGACCTTCCTAAAGACAAAGGCTCTCTGCATCTTAAACAGCGAGTGTTTGCAGAAAGCTGGAGCTTGCAGATGGTTGCTTCTCTGCTTATGCAGGAGGCTATTATCATGTTAGGAAACGCTGTCACTGCTGTCACCGCTGTCACTGCTCATCACACGCACATACACCCAGACACACGCACACACAGCTTCAAATTGTTAAAGAGAAAAAACATTTTCACAGAGGATATACATTTGAATATATGTGATCGCACAGCAAATAGTAAACATGTAAGAAAGAAATTGAACAGTCAACACTCATCATCAGTCATACACTTTTAAACACATTCATACACTGTAAAAACGAAGAAGGTAACTTACTTCAATAGACTTTAGAGTTTTGAAAAAGTTTGACTGACTAAAAATGTTTTGTTGGGATAATTTACTCTTCTTCTTTAGATATACGTGAGTCTGAGTGAATTATGGTTCTTTAAACATTTCAAAGACAACCATTTAATTTTTGAGCCCCAAATGATGACAAATTAAGGTTTGAAATACAAATTTCGCTCTTTCTAATACTGAAGATTCAAGTTAATCTAAAAGTTTATTTAAAGAAGATAAGTAAAAGAAGAAAAGTCCCTGATTGACCAGGGGGAGTTACACATGTACTGTAGGACACTTTGATTTGAAGCAGAAAACCCTTAAATAAATGATTGAGGACAAATTAATTTATTCTCATTGTTGTTATTAACAACAATTATAATAATGATGATAATAATAATAAACTTTATTGGCCAGTGTTTCTCACTAACAACTGTTCAAACCATCACCAAGTTTCCTTCTCTGACCAGCAGCCACTCATTGTCCTGTCTGTCCCTTTGCGCTCTGTCCAGCCACCTCTCTGCCCCTCTGTGACTACACTGTGAGTAACACCATCAGCGATGCCATGCCTCAGCAACATCCAGGATACTGAAGGTCAATCAGAGGCCAGTAGGCCTCATCCGGTTCCCACAGTCTTCACATACAGTCCTTCCGTTAATTCTCTCCGCCATTCTGAAGCCAATTTTAGCAGCATTTCTCAGCCTTATAGACATGAATTAAACTCAGACATGTGTGTCAACAGTGATTCCACATGTCAGCCCAGTCTCACTCCCAACTCATCATATACTGACAATTTTTCACCGCCCCTTGGTGACTCATACAGACATGCATGGTGCCTGTTCGCGGCTGAAAGCAATTGGCTGTAATAGACGAATGAGGCTGGTGACATGGTATAAAGATGGACAAAGTCCACACATGGAGGAGGTGGGGTGGATGAGGTTGTGTCCCAAAATGTTATTATAAGTTGTAAGGCATATAACATTATGGCACTAATAACACAATAACATGCAAGTTGTCATCTGACTTTTATCTTGCAAGTTGCATCAGTGATGTAACGTACTTGCTGTAACCCCAAAAATGGGATTACGTGGGGTAAACATAAACCTAAAGCTAGTGTAGTTTTTGCGCCCAACCAAACAGCATTTCACAACGTTAAGCTCATGTTAAAAAAAACTTTCTGGCCACGTCAGATACAGCTGCTAAAGGGCACTCCGATACATTTCACTGTTGTTGTTTTTACTATGAAGGCAAAATATAATTAATAAATACCAAATATCATGTGTTAGGATAGATTAGCTACCCAGCAGTATATAAAATTATTAAAATAAGTCCCATGTATGGCAGCTGCAACATTAAAGGGATGCTTACTGCATTCATAATTATAACCCAATGACAAAATATATATTAGTCTAAAATGGGCCCTTCTGCACAATTCGATCTTTTACTTTTGGTACTTTAAGTATATTTTGATGCTAATACTTGCTAATGTAGTTTTACAAGGAGTCTTTAACTAGTTATGACACAGTCTCAGTTAATACTGACGCTTCTATATATGACCAACATTAGCAAACAAGGCCATCAGAGAGAGGATTTACTATTCTTGATGCCTGCTACTGGGTCAGATTCTCCTTAAAATCGGAAAAAGTTACAGTGAGTAGTATGTTAAACAGTTTTAGAAAAGCAGGAGTAGTTTTTTCTTTAGATAACTTTATTTTTGACATATTTTTTGGATATGGTGGTGGAAACACTAACGCTTTTGTCCACAGGAGCCTTTATAAGCAGCATTAAAGCTCCTTGTAGCTGCTTCAAGTCAAATAAAATTTTCAAAGCAGGACTTTTACTTCTAGTGATTCTGCACTGTGGTATTACTACTTTTACTTATGTAAAAATGTGACTCTTATTTCCTACAGTCATCCAAAAATGTTGTTGTGATGGAAGCTATTCAACACTGTGATCAGCTCATTACACATATTAGAAGTGACAGATTCATGAAAACTTTTCTTGTCCAAAAAGTTTGTCTGCTCATCAGCTGTTTCCTTGCCAAAGTGTATTTAGAACCTGTAACCTTTAACCACTAAGACAAACAGTAGAGCGGCTCTTTGCTCAGCCTTTTGGATGTTCCATTACGTGACTGCATCTTCAGGTCCTTAAAAGCTGCTTCCCAACAAACACACAAATAAAATGCCACCCAGCCCTACTTGGCATTCTGTTTTAGGTTTGCGTGCATGTGAACAAGTGTTAGAGGGGTATGACAGCTCTGATTGAACCACAATCGGACAATGAATACAAATCTGTGCATTCCCAATCTGTTTCGCCTGCCTTTCTCCTTCCCCGTCCTTGTGCGACCAGACTTTTAGTAGCAGCTGCACAGCCGCCGTGTCTGTCACTGTTATCTATGACACAGAGACTCTCCATACCCTTTAGGGGTCCTTCAGTGGGATCCACAGGGTGACTAGCAACTCGAAAACTTTGCTACACAGTTCCCCATGCAGAATAAGAATGACTTCTTTTAGCTTACAGGTGGCCTCAACCTTGTCACCTCACAATTGTGATGAGTTATGTATAATTTATTACCAGAGGTGACAAAAGTACACACACTCATTACACTCATTCAAAGTATAAAAGTAGAAAGTCAGCCTCTGCCCTTATTAGCATATTAATTATAAACAACACCTTATTAAATGAGAAAGAAGTTTGTGACTTTTTACCAGTATGTTTTTACTATCATGTTACACAGTATCACCAAATCTCCACATTTCTACCAACACATAGTATACACCATCATATCACCACACACTACTTTATTCTGCTCTCTTTCTCTATTTTTCCTCCTGTTCTTTTTTTTTTATTTTTGTGCCCCTCACTTCACATGGACATCTCAGTTTTTAAAGCATAATAATTCACTGTGGGTATTCGTGGGGCATTGTGGGGGACTCAAGTGAAGAGTAGCCTAGCAGGTGACTCCGGTGGGAGATGGGAGGACTGCAAATCATTGCTCACAAAACCATTTTTATGAAACATTCAAGGACTTAGGATTTCTGGACGTCACAAACATGGACCATCTTTCTGTGGTAACTAGATCTAAAATTATAGCCATTTCCAGTGTATGGCACATAAATAGCACATTATGCTAATTACTCAATTTGCCCAACATGCAGCTCTTAGCAACGAAGCTCAATCTTATCTGCTAAGCCTACAGAAGACATTTTAATCATAAAGGCACAGAGGAAACAATATTGCTGGGTTTCATATAGACCATTTTGAGGTTTCCAGTAGACCAACAGGGGCATCCATGAGGGCACTTTTGCTGCATTTTTTTCTTTGAGTCCACCAGTGGTTTGGGACATTTACTGACACTGCATCCCTGTGAGCTCACGTGGTAATGGAGAGAAAGTCAGCATACTTGTATAACTTTATATTTTTGGTACAGGACATCGTTTAACGATTTTAGGACATTAGATTTTCATTACGTTCCTTGTGATTAAAAAAGAAATGAATTAAATGATAGAGGATGTGACATCAGTTGTGGCTAAAATTGGAATAATCTAAAAATGAATACATGCCAATAATGGGTAACACTTTATATTATGGTGCTTGCAATTAGTATTAGTTGATAAGTAATAAGGCCCTTATAAAGTGGTTATTAACATAAATACGTGGCAATACGACTATATAATAAACAATGTAATAAACAAATTTATTGTTAGACATCAATAAGATATTTTATATATAAATAATAATAAAGGATTAATTAACCTTAATAAGCATTGTTCACACTTTAGTTCTGGTACCCCCAAAAATGAATACTTAACTGTTAATAAATGCAGTTAGATGCTGATAAATGCAAAATGAAGTTAGCTGTTAATGCTAATGCAAACAATTATAAGAAACTTTTATTAACATTCTCAAGCATTCTATAAGCTGTTAAGAGGTTTCTTATGAGCATGCCTCTAAAAGTCTCATAATCTAACAACAAACATGTTTATTTTGTTATTATTAACATTTGCATAGTTTGATTAACACATATGTTACTAAGAATCTTATAAATGCCTTATTACTCATTAACAAACACTTATTACAAGCACCTTAAAATAATATAAAGTTTTACCCAATATTGAAAAAAAACATTTTTTGTTAACAATAAAATATGTATGATATATAATACCTGTAATTTTATCATTCTACACAAGCTCGATTGTGTGTTCATGCACTCAGTATTCTGAATATTAGCTAATATCCTGGTTATGGTCACATTTTTTTATAAGCCATTTATATGCATGTTCATATCTCTCTCATGAATACATCTGAATAACCAATAAACAGAGGGCTTTGGAAGTTACTATAGAAATGCAACTCACACAAAAAGAGAAACACAACAGAAGCGTAAACAGGGTGTCTCAGTGTCTCCTGTGATAAAATCATAAAGCGGTGCCAATGTGCCCTTTTGCCAGACTTTCACAAATAAGAGGAATGTGAAGAGTCCGGGGTATGATTTTTATATACACCAAGTCAACACCAGCAACCTCCACCACCGTTTATTAAATTTATTTTAAACTTTCTGGAAATGGAAGAAGCTGCATGGAGCTCTGTTTCTCCTTTTCTGTCACCATAGTTTGTGTCTGTCTCTATCTCACAGTCTGAATCTTTAATGCCTTTCTTCTCTTTATATATCTCTCCCTGTCTGCTCCCCGTCTCTGTCCATCCCACCATGTCTCCGTGCACGTCTCTTAGCATTTCGGCTTTTGTCTGAACACTTGTGTTTCCATTGCTGTCAGAACCAATCTCAAAATAAAACATGACACAAATGCAAAATGTTGTGGAAGGAAGAAAGAAAGGGGAGAAGGGGGGGGGGGGGGGA